>NMRB01004159.1:0-13100 GCA_002633025.1 Notospermus geniculatus
CATATATCTTGTACTTTTATGGCATTTTGACATCTTTTATTTACAACGCCTGGCCACATTTCAAAAATTGCAAACGTTGGCTCGCCCTTAACGTTGCAATGGAAAAGTTCCATCGTTGGTTTCGCGAGATAAGGACAGATGTCACGACTAGTCGATACTTATGCAACGTTGATTTGGTACGCCGTATTGTCAATATCTTACTCCAGTTCTGCCTGCAAAGCAACACAAATAAAAGAGCAGATCACAATTTACTTTTTTTCAGACGAATAGGTAAATACACTTGGGAAATGTACACACACTGAGCCTTAGATCAGCAACAGGTGAATTTACATTTCATCCCCAATTGCATCCTACTCGCTTCATCAACAAAGACCACTAGCTAAATAAACCCCCGAGGAAGAAAAATCAGCGATTTATCCGTCTATTTGATGTTGAAATCTTTTAGATCTGGCATGTTTGCTGAAATTGACTTCGCATGCTCCTCTGAGGAGCAACCAGTGCATGTTTGTTTCTCTTGATGATGCATGAGTGACGTGCCCCAGGCTGAAAAGGGAAATTGGTTTCTTTCGTGCATTGGTTAAAGGCACCCATGAATGAAGTACATGTACAAACAATGCACGTATGATTTCGTGACATTTGGATTTCGTGTGTATAGTACAATGCTAGGTACTTCACAGAATTTTTATATAGGTACACATTCCATTAAGAAAATGGCGCCCGCCATGTCGAGGGACAGACCAAAATGTCACCCCGAGAAAACAGTGTTGCCTGAGACCGCCGAGGTCAACAGTGTTTTTATGAGGGGTGACATTTCGGTCTGTCCCCCGACATGGAAGGGTGCCATTTTCTATATCGTGCTGGTTATGAGATATTGTGTGTGTCACAGCCTGTCTCTGCGGCTGCTGGACAGGTGCCCGGCAGCGGCAAAATGGGTGAAGACGACGAATCATGGTCCACCACGATTGGGAAAAAAATATTTCCTTGGTAAAAAACTATGAAAACGAATTAAATAAGGAAGGAGTAAACGTTGTAGCCTAATGGGTGGTATTCATAAAAGTTAGCAAATGCTTTTACTTAAGATTTGCACAGCGAGGTCCAATGTAAATGTACTGCAAAACTACAAGTAAAAGCATTTGCTACCTTTTATGAATACCACCAGTCAATATTCTTCCAAACGTGACGTAGGCCTATTATCATTCTGTATCATTATATAAAACAGCACTGTCAAACTTGGGAAACGCAATAAGTGTCACGTACATGTACTATTGAAATGAAAGTGACATCCCGGTCCATTGTGTGGGACCTGGTTCGGTGTGCTGCCCTCTATGGTACCATGTCGATCCCCATTGCTATGAGGTCTGCAATTATGGTCCAGCCAATGATCTAACTCAAACATTTACATGTATGTCTCGAACGGGAATGTCGGTGTTTGACTCAGATGTTGACTTTTGCCGGGATGTTTCAGTCTTTTACATTTCTGTCACGATGCTATGTTAGTATTCACGCTCACGTATGATCACGAGAGGGTCTTCTGATTATGTAATTGACATGAGCGAAGCCATAGTGAGATAATCACTATCAAACGCAATAAAAGGCGAGATGAGTTAACTGGATGAGTAAGTAACCATAGGGCAGTGATTCACTTCCCGAGGTCGAACTCATGAATTCTCAAACCAGCAACAACATGCAGTCGGGAAAAACGTGACTGGTAACCAACCCTGATGCCTTCTACAATTTCGTTTCTTTATGAAATAAAGATGGATCTAACAGAATGGCCGAGTCGTGTCAAAGTGGCCAGCAATGAACAATTTTTGTAGGCGCAAGAGGTGTTTAACGAAAAGAATTCGTCGTGAAATACAATGTAGCCTTGCGGAATGAAACAAAGTTGGTCAAAATCGCCGGAGGGTTAGATGGGCCTACTCGAAGCAAATGGTCACTCCATGTAACAAGACCCATTCTTTTTTGTAGCGTTTGAAAGCACTTTGTATTGTCAAGCACTTGGTAAAACGAAACGTTACTAAGACCAGTACATTGCTTGGAGCAAGAAACTAACGAAATTCTTCTTAAAAATAACAAACAACGCAATGGTCATCCAAACGACAAAACTTGAGGCAAAGAGGAGTACCAAAAGGGCTTGGAGGGGTATCGCAATTCTACTCCGCGAACTTTTTATTCATAAGTTTCACCAATGAGTTCCTTGCAAAGCTGATCATACAGCTTTCCCGTCGGCCATCGGTACGGTCGTTGGATTTTATCTCCTATTCCGTAGCCAAATAAAAATGACTTCAGCAAACTTTTCCCCTTCCGGGACTCTTTTTCACAGAATGAGGAAGTGTTTGTCGTATTTTTCACACTGATTGTTGTCAGTTGAAGTGCGACCGGTACTTTCTGCTGGGCGAACAGTGGACAAATGAGTAGGGCATTCTTTTAGCACTACACCCGGCAGCCGAAATGGACAAAACATACAAACAAAAGACAACAGTTTGTTTTTTGTGCAAGTAGAGAAACCTAGAACATTGCCTGAGGGCTTTTTCCCGTCGAACTAAAGGCGAAATTCTCCTGAAAAATCCTCCAAGTGCACCCAGGTCAAAACATGGACGGAAACCAATATATACACATGTACGAGTACCAAGAAATACGGCGTCGAAACCCAACTTCAAAAGCCATAAATTTTCACCATCTTGAAGTTCAATTTAAAACCTTCATCCCCCGACGTATTAAAAGGTGATTTCAGGATGATTAATGGTCGCCATCGTTCAGACTCTGGAACAGAAACCTGTCGAACGATTCTCCCGGTGCTGGCCTTCCGTGGAGTTGTGGGCGACCAAGGTACTTCCTGTTTAAGAGTAACCGTTGTCTCTGTTGACGGGTCGGCCACAAACCAAAATTATTCACATGTCGAAATGATGTTTTTCCGGGTCAACTGGATTCGGCAGATTTGGGTCTCCATCGGATTCCGGTGTATTGAGACTGCTTGTGGGGATAAACTGAAAACATGGCTGTACCTGCAATGGGAGTTAAACAGCCGATATTTTTTTCACTCAGTACAGCTGGGGTAAGCTCCTGCCGCAGTTTCAAACCGCTACCACCACGTTACCCGCGCTTTGAAACTGCTTCAGTTGATGCGATCCTCCAAGTATCGCCAACAGACGGCGTTAGCTGTCCGATTCGGAGAATCTCCGCTGGGAATCTGCGGCCAGTATGAATATACAGTGTACATTTTGTACACGTATCTTAGCCAATCAGAAAATGTGTTACGACGGCGTCGGTTAAACACGTGATAATGGCTTGTGATTGGGTCCCTCGTCAAACAGCGCCGTCTGTTGATGATCCTTCATTTTTGGTGCCAATCACGCCAGTGTTTCTTGGGTCTACACCAACTGGAAACTGGGGNATTGTAAGCAGTGTCTATGAACGATAGGTATGAGTGAGAAGACACTGCGAAAGGAGTGTAGCCTTCCGTGGAGTTGTGGGCGACCAAGGTACTTCCTGTTTTGAAGAGTAACCGTTGTCTCTGCTGACGGTCGGTCACAAACCAAAATTATTCACATGTCGAAATGATGATTTTCCGGGTCAACTGGATTCGGCAGATTTGGGTCTCCATCGGATTCCGGTGTATTGGCATTAGACTGCTTGTTGGGATAAACAGAAAACATGGCTGTACCTGCAATGGGAGTTAAACAGAACGGTATTTTTTTCACTCAGTACAGCTGGGGTATGCTCCTGCCGCAGTTTCAAACCGCTACCACCACGTTACCCGCGCTCTGAAACTGCTTCAGTTGATGCGATCCTCAAAGTATCGCCAACAGACGGCGTTAGCTGTCCGATTCGGAGAATCTCCGCTGGGAATCTGCGGCCAGTATGAATATACAGTGTACATTTTGTATTTTTGGGGGAAATCACTGTGTAAAACAGTTGGTGTTTGAGATTTAAACACATGTTCCAAAATGCAACAGATGCAGTGTTTTAATTAAAAACAGCGGACGTGTTTGTCTGCTCGGCGCATGCGCATTCACATCGGTTTTATAATGAAACACTTACTGTTTTTTTCATTACACCATGCGTTGACAGTGTTTTCTTTGGTACCGGTAGCGTTAAATGTTTATTTCCAAAACACATAGCGTTTTCTGGTGCAGAGATGAAATATACTTTTGGGGTGGGGAATCATATCAGACAGGTTTCTTAAAGGCGCTCTAGTTCTACAAATTGTAGAATAACAAATATGGCAAATAAAAACTATAGGAATGTTGGCTCCTCCTATACCAACATGGAACAACATATTTTTGTACAATAAACCTCGCTCCGGCTTATTTCTGTGGGGTGTCAAGTTTTTGGAAATGATGCTTTATTGCACCACACATAAGAAAAAGTTTTATTTGAATGAAACGCCCGACTCCTACTGTAACTTCATTGTTACGGCTTACTCAGCCTAACAGAGTCCCCTGATCAGGGTTTTTTTCGATCGACAGGAGTTTCCAACTCCTGGCTGCTCTCCTACCACTCAGTGGTTGTGGTGTTTTGTGGATAAAACACTGTGGTGTCTTAATTCGCATAAGTGTTCTATACTAAAACACAAGTTGCTCAAAAAACATGTAGAAAATGTTTATTAAGTGTAACATGGCTGTAAACATGTAGACATGTTTTTGATATTAAACACATGAGTGTTTATAAAATAAACATCAGGTGTTGTCCAATAAAACACCTTTAGTGCTATAGGAAATAAAACACGTGATAGGTGTTTAAAAAGTGTAAAAAGAACGTGTTTTTTTTCATGTGTTTTAAACTAAAACACTTGGGTTATCAGGGCTTTCATTAGCTTTTTCTCTACATGGGTCATGACTTCCACAATTTTTTTATGGAAGTCAATTTGGGAAGATGCTGGGGTCTTCCGACTTCCAGCAATTCTTTTGGAAATAAAACACGTGATAGGTGTTTAAAAAGTGTAACAAGTACGTGTTTTTTTCATGTGCTTTAAACTAAAACACTTGGGTTTAGAGTGTAGCTTTGCTTCTTGCAGTAGGCCTATGGCACACAAAATGCTTGGTACGAGATGTCTGCCCGCTGAAAATTTACGACATAAAGCTGTGTAGATCCCTTTTCCTCGGATATGTCCCACAGTTGACATTATCCGGATCAAACTCCTGAGAAAGTGGAACTAATGCCTCGAGGTTTAATTAAAGAAATTCGATACGCAATTGTGAATGGACTAGTTAGCTGTGCAAGGCGATGTATTGTTGTCTTGTCACGTAAACCACGACAGTCATGCAGTAACACTTATCATGCTCAGCGACACGGTTGCCAATTTCATGTCAGGTAATTTGATACACTGTAAATCTGGATTACTCATTTCAACAATATTTACATTCTGACGGAGAGTGATTATAATTTTGGGATTCGCAATTGAATAGAAATGGCCATACAATGCCAAATTATGTATGCGTACCGGTACGTATTTTGTATATTGTATACGTATGAAAAAAGAGTACATGTACAAGTGAGATTAATTTGGAAGAGAGAAAGTTTTTAAAAAATTGTAGAAAAAGGCGATACAATGCGAATTCAAAAATTTAGAAATCTCCACATTTAGTTTATAAATCAGAGCACTCGACACCACCACCAATTATTCGGGATTTCGACAGCAACAAACGATGACTGCATCCAAATGGCCGTTGAGGACATCTGTCTCTCAGTCACGTGCCGGTTAGTCATCCACGTGTTCATTAGCCACTACATTTCAGAATTCGTTTGGTCAGTGTTTCCTGCAAAATTATGCCATTTAATGGTCATCATGGGCCAACGTGTCCTGTTCAGTTCGTATTTATAATCTATTCGGTGGTGCTACCTATTGGCATTTTAATACAACAAAATGTTTTGGAATGGCATCATCCAGTGCCAATATGAGCTGTCAGTCAGTTGACCAATAGGAATCACTACGGCCCAATTCAATGCCTAGCGGACCCATTCATGGTTGACTGAGCACCAATCAGAACTTTCTATTGTATTGGTTCGCTAGATTTTTGCTGCCGTCCTTTGGCTGACTGCTCCAATTGAATTGAATTTACTGCGGGGCTGTTAAAAACATTCTTCTGGTGACTTTTGAACTTTATGTGCCCTACATTAGAGTTATTAAGCAACCCTACTTTTTATGCCCGCTGTACACGATCAAATTTTTCATCCAATTTTTGGAAAATTCAGATTCCGGGTCTATTGGGCTTCAATGTATAAACCCGCATGTAGGCCTTTATTGAGCATATTCAGAAAATTGGATGAAAAATTTGATCGTGTACAGCGGGCATTAGCTTGTAATTTACAATGCATATTCCATGTTTAACTACAAATATGGCAAATTGTGACTGAATACTCACTTGCCCTTCACCACCAACATTTACCTCGTTGATGCACACTCAGGCAACTATTCATTTGCGAAGTTCATTCATACTTCTCTGGCGTATTGAGTTCCCTTGTATTCATTTCTCGACGAAACTTATGCCGGGAAAATCAACCCATTATCGACGAGAGAATATGATACCTGTTTGACTCGATTTGCGCTGAGAAATCGGAGGCGATTTAATCAATGTACGGGAATGGTAAAGAAAGCACGACCTTTTAGCAAGAATGAAGTAACATGCATCATTCTGATCATTTTTTCCCGAAAACATACGTTCGAGATGGGGATGAAATTGACTCGTAGTGGAATTAAACGACACGTGACATGTGCGGGGAGGTGTCGGTTGTCGTTCCTTAATTCAAAAGGTAGATCACCTGTAATCATCATCGGATGGGTCACCTGCCTGCGAAACAACCTGATTAGTTCAGCTTGGAAACAATCTACATGTACTTCTTATCTTACAAAATGATTCCTTTGCATACATGTACTTGTAAAATCATATACCAAAGAAGGAAATAAGACCGCCATGGGAACGAAGCACCCCGGAACATCCGGTGACCGTGTCATAATGGACAGCGATTGATCTTAGCAAATGTACGCCCAGCATTCTTTTTTCCATATCGACATTCCTTTCCTGTGGCTGCGTTACACGGGTATCGTGTTCTCCTGCGAATCCATAAAGCACCGGGGAAACCATTTGATGTTGTCGCGGTCTTGCCGGAATCGGTCCGCGAAACCAAACGACAGATTTTCATTGTTGACATCGCATTCTTCCAGTGGAAATCGCGGTGTAATTGTTCCGACTTTGACACCGTTGAGGAACCTCGTTGAGAATTCGTTTCACCGTTACTTTGAGGAAAATCGCAGTGCATTTCATGTACGATCATGTGTTCTTGCATGTTTGCGTTTAGAATGGACACTATCCAGTAGAATTTTCATTTGATCCCGTACTTTTCGCGTATTACTCATTGTTTACCATCTTTGAATGGTCGGATTGATATTGCATCAGAGAACGGTCATTATTTCATGTCTTGTTATTAGTTCAGTATCGGCGAACATGGCTTCTTTTGTTTTCACCCGAATGGATGGTTAGTCGGACAGATGAGGACAAATTCTCAAATGACGTACATCCCATTATGCTTGGTTACACTCACTGAACGACTCGCCGACAGATGCCGACTCAAACCGGTGCCGTTCACTACTCTGCTGGCACGACAAAGACGCCGATTTTACTGTGGCTGTGAGAAGTTCCATTAGGCTGCGATTGCTAGAATGCACGTTCTGCGGACTGCATTGACTAATATCGTACCTCAAGAGAGAATCCGTGAATATGATTGGCCGAGACGCGTCACGTGAGCGGTGAACATTTTTCAATGTCTCCCGCTCAAGATCATCTGAATCGTCGTAAATACACGTGGGGATGTATCATCAACAGAAGACATCAAGATATTTAGGAAGATCTGAACAATGATTCGATCGTGCTTGTTTGGAGTGACAATACTTTATATCGTACCTCAAGAGAGAATCCGTGAATATGATTGGCCGAGACGCGTCACGTGAGCGGTGAACATTTTTCAATGTCTCCCGCTCAAGATACAATGTCCACCGCTCACGGAAAACAAAATGGCGGACGTTTTTTTCGTTTGATCGCTTCGAATATTTGAAATCGCAAATTAGGCTATCGAGCTCCGATTAAATCATATTCTGGTGTCAAATGGCATAGTATCAGCATGTTTAGCACGAATACATGAAAAAGGTTGAGTGGAATACAGGGAATAGCATGTTCAACAGTCATAAATTCTAGGCCTACCGGTCCGCACAGCCCGTGTTGATGTCAGCGCCTGGCAACCAAGTTCAATCGCAACAGCGCTATAGGCACGTGGAGTGGACTGCCAAGTTTAACAGTACTGTTACGCAATGTAGGCCTAACAGAATGATACTTTGTCACATTTGGAAGAATATTACCACCTTTCCTTTGTCATTTAACTCACTTAGGCCTAGACTAGCACAGCTGCCTTTTTAGCAAGGAATTTTTTTTTTCAAATCGTGGTTGACCATGATCTGTCGTCTTCACGCATTCCGCCGCTGCCGGGCACAGCCGCAGAGACGGGTTGTGACACATACATTTACCGGTACGATATAGAAAATGGCACCCTTTCATGTCGGGGGACAGACCGAAATGTCACCCCTCGAAAAAACATTGTTGACCTCGGCGGCCTCGGTCAACAATGTTTTCTCGGGGTGACATTTCGGTCTGTCCCCCTCCATGGCGGGCGCCATTTTCTTAGTGTGCTGTATTTTTGATTAGCTACTTTTGGAACAATCATCCTGGACGGATTGAACCACCACGCACCATGCGTACGAGTCATCCATGCATCTGTCACTGTCATTCTACGGAGGATTTCATCTTTGTTTTGGACCGAATAGGTGCCAGTGGTGTAATTTTCAATCGGATTGTTGATAACATTCGTTCCTCAGGACACTTTCAGTGCCGTGGACGAGAGGATCTCGGATACATAATCGAGTTAAGTTCGAGGAAAAGTCATCGGCTAATTGGTGAGTAATGACGTCAGTGTCAACGGTGTCTCTTTACATAGCATCCAAATAAAACGCAAAACTGTGGTAGCCGATCCTCCAAAAGCCACCTTGCGGAGCCTCGTGGTACCAATCCAAATTTCTCTCCGCGTCAAAATTGATGCAGTATGTTTCGTTTACACTGTGCCTAGGTGAGTATCACAATGATTTCATGACTGGAAATAATAAAAATAGGTTTTAGCAAAAACAGATAACAAGTAATTCATATCACTCCTCGTCTCTTTCAGTTGGAACTAGAGAACAGCCACATCACGCCATATGCACAGATTTTATTAAACGGAAAGGAGGAAGAAATAAAATCGCTGGAAAAGGAGCTCTGTGAAAGAGAATTGGTGAATAAAAATGTTGAGCTTGAGGTAATGTCCTTTCTCAGCCACCATAAAAACGATATTGACCACATTCATTTTTTATTTATGACTCGCATTGTATGAAAAGTCTCGACCCAACTGGATTGAGTATTTTGGTGATACATGTACATGTATTTGTAATACTGATTAAATTCTGGTTGCAGCTGAGTGATTTGAAAACACAACTGGTGACAAAATCGGAAGAATTCAAGACTGAGCTGCAGAGAGCGAACAAAGAAAATGAACATCTCAAGGTAAGTAGCTATAGGAAATAGGAAATGTTTTCAAGATTACATACAAAGTGTTGATGACAAGGCCTACTATATGTATTATGAAAATCAAAGCCTTGTTTCGTATCAAGGTTGGAATAAGATAGCCATTCAGGGTTCCTGCCAGAAATATTTTTGAGGGTATGCAGTTCTTCAAAATCAGCAGAAAACCCATGAAATTAAAGAAAATGGCCCCTTTCTGATCCTTTGAGGGTACTCACAGCGTACCCTGCGTACCCTCTGGCGGAAACACTGATAGTTTTATAACAGCTTAGGCATTAAACATCACACTTTCGTAATGGATATATCGGCGTGTAAAACACATTCATCTGCCTTCGAGTGGGGTGTACAATAGGGTGTATTCGCAAAGTCCCCAAAACACCAACGCGAACGCCAATCCCATTGTTCGATGCTACGAAGAGTACCCACCGCCACCGGTACCGAACATGAGGACAGGCGCTCGTGTTGGCGTTTCGGGGGACTTTGCGAAAACTCCCTACGTACGTACATGCACTGCCTTTTTATTACTCTACATGTAGGCCTACACTCTATTCTTACAGGACCAATTTCGTGGCCTACAGGCTGAACGGGATTCAGCAAGGAAGGATCACGAGAGCTTGAAAGAGCAACTGAGAATCAAGGTAAGTTTTTCCTAAACACAGGCAGGTAATAACGGTGCCACGTAGTTAATAGCCTCTGGCATTTTATCTGTTATGCCTCTCAAACTTGCAAATGGAAGTGAGTAACGGGTATCAAAAGCTTCTTAAGACTCGGATGTTAGACCCATGCTCGAAATTAGAAAAAGAAAATAAATGAGACACGTCTATGTTAATCCATTGTTTCTCGGTGCTGTGTTCCGGGAAGAAAACCTGTGATTCGCCCCGATGCGATATCTACAGATGTTTCCCGTGTGGTATTGTCCCCCCCCCCGCAAATTCTTTAAATAGTAGAGTCAATAACGAGAAAAAGCGGGACAAACTGGACAAAAGCGCCATTTTTTGCCCAAATGTTCCTTTAATATGGTACTTCAATTCTAGAAGGGGCGCCCAAGTCAGATCACCATGGCAACGTCAAAATCGGTGTTGAAGTTTTGAACACTGACTTTATCATTGGACCCAAGAACTGGCCTTTGTACAGGAAAATGGGACCCGATGTACAGCTAACTTTTGAACGGTTGGATTTACACCCCATAAATGTATTATCAACAGATAGAAACATGGTGCCTTATAATCATATAAGCAATGCTTTTAGTAATTTTTAACTGATTAGGTAATTGCAAACGACGTTTTTATATATTTTGACCCATTTTGTGTTAATTTGCATANGCGGAGAAAACATTATTTCCGCGGAGAAAACTTTAATTCCGCGGAGAAAACTTTAATTCCGCGGAGAAAAGTTTTTTTCCGCGGAGAAAACATTATTTCCGCGGAGAAAACCTTAATTCCGCGGAGAAAAGTTTTCTCCGCGGAGAAAACATTATTTCCGCGGAGAAAACATTATTTCCGCGGAGAAAAGTTTATTCCGCGGAGAAAAGTAGAAAAAAAAATAAAAATATAAAATAAAAACTAAATGTCCCTTATGGGCCACCGTAGGTTTCAAATATAAAATATTTATTTGTCACATTGAGAGAAAATACGTATTCTTTCAAGGCATTGTTTTCAATGTAGATCATCCTCCCCAATTGGAATTAGTATTTATTTAATAATTATTTTGATATGATGAAATTAAATTACACATGTACTGTTTGCAAAAAAATGATTGAAAAAGAATCAGCACTGCAAAGACAATTTGGTGACAAAGTAGCTTATTTACAGCCAAGATCATCAGCTGAGATGGAGAGGGAGGTGAATCTTGTCCTGTTTGTTTTTTTGTTTTTGTTTTATTTTGTTCATTTGTTTTTTGTTCGGCCTTTCATTGTCAGTCTGCCAAGATCCCATCAGTTGTATTCCTATACTTAAACAGGTCGAGACATACGAGAGGAATTTGACTACTAAAGAGAATGACAACAAACGACTTCAGGTGGAGCTTGCCACTACAAAGAGGGAAAAGACAGAGCTTCAGAAGGAGCTCGACACTACAAAGATGGAAAAGAGAGAGCTTCAGGAGGAGCCCGACACTACAAAGAGGGAAAAGACAGAGCTTCAGAAGGAGTTCGACACTACAAAGAGGGAAAAGACAGAGCTTCAGGAGGAGCCCGACACTACAAAGATGGAAAAGACAGAGCTTCAGAAGGAGCTCGACACTACAAAGAGGGAAAAGACAGAGCTTCAGAAGGAGCCCGACACTACAAAGATGAAAAAGATAGAGTTTCGCATCGTCCCACAGCAGGGGTTTTTACCTCGCTCCTCTTCATCCGATCACACAAACCCCTGCTGAAATAGGACATCCAGTGAATCAGGTATGGCTGTTCCAGACTCCAGTTGCACTCCCTGTATTGGCAGGATAACTTGGAGAATTACCAATTTCGTGGTTTTACCCCGTTTGACCTTAACGTTTTGTGCTTTACAAATCACTTACATCTTTCCAAAATTGACTGAATTTTGTCACAGAGGTTCTTCCTGTGTATAGGAAAGATTCTTATTATTTTTGATTGTTATTATGAGTCATAATTATTTAGTATTCACACCCTAAAATGCTGCATTCTGATTGGGCAATGGTTTTCTGACCGCCTCATGCTTGCCTGGGAGGCCCAATTTCAGCAGGGCTTTGTGTGGAGTGTATGAAGAGGAACGAGACCAAAGCCCTGCTGTGGAAGGATGGAGTTTCAGGAGGAGCCCGACACTACAAAGATGGAAAAGACAGAGCTTCAGGAGGAGCCCGACACTACAAAGAGGGAAAAGACAGAGCTTCAGGAGGAGCTCGACACTACAAAGAGGGAAAAGACAGATCTTCAGGAGGAGCTCGACACTACAAAGATGGAAAAGACAGAGCTTCAGGAGGAGCCCGACACTACAAAGAGGGAAAAGACAGAGTTTCAGGAGGAGCCCGACACTACAAAGATGGAAAAGACAGAGCTTCAGGAGGAGCCCGACACTACAAAGAGGGAAAAGACAGAGCTTCAGGAGGAGCTCGACACTACAAAGATGGAAAAGACAGTGCTTCAGGAGGAGCTCGACACTACAACGAAAAAGCTCACGGTAAGTCACCACCCTCGTACTGCACTGTTGCAAGGATGGCGGTTAAATGAATATTCGTTTTATTTATTCGTAGGTTTTTTACGAACACATGCAAAATTTACAGGTAGGCTGATAGAAGGTGCTACATACATTCGGTATCTACAACTACAGTTAGGGCCGTATGCACGGGTCACACTTTCATTGTAATTTCTGACTTTTCGCAATGCTTCAAGCATAGAGAAAGTCTAACTTAAGCTATACTTTAGGCTAAAGTGCGGTCCGTGAATACGGCTCTTAGCCTCTATCATTTTATCTGTTTATCTCTCAAACTTGCAAATAAAAGTGAGGAACGATATCAATAAAGCTCCCGTAATGTCAATGAATA
>NMRB01004159.1:24760-43742 GCA_002633025.1 Notospermus geniculatus
CTAGGGATACACTGAACGCGATTTACCCATCGCGCGCGTTGTTTCTTTGTTATTTCATGCCGCAATGCCTCCGAAACAAAAGAGATTCGTGCGAAAATCGCGCGCGATGGGTAAATCGCGTTCAGTGTATCCCTAGCCTGAGTATCCCTAGCCTTAAGGCCCCTTCACACCAAAAGCGCGCCGCGGGCCGCGACGGCGAAAAACGACGCGCGTTCACCGCCGGGAAAATAAGTTCAATGGATTTTCAATAAATGGGCCACACCAAAGACGCGCGGCAAAAAATGACGCGCGCTCGCCGCCGCGTCGCTGCTCGAAATATCTTTTGTAGTTATCCAGTGTGCCTGCCCCGGAAAATGCATGCCTCCCGCAGCGTTTCACGCGGGCGATGTGACCCCTGTATGTCGGCGTTTTCCGCGGCGTTCAATGCGCGTTTTTGGTGTGCAAGGACCTTAAGCCTAGGGATACACTGAACGCGATTTACCCCATCGCGCGCGATTTTCGCACGAATCTCTTTGTTTTGGAGGCATTGCGGCATGAAATAACAAAGAAACAACGCGCGCGATGGGTAAATCGCGTTCAGTGTATCCCTAGCCTTATTCTTACGTTGTACGATAAGCGTGGGTTTATGTGGTGAGAGTGATTTGTCTTCCAATCGAAGGTTTCCTCCTACATATGACACAAAATATTATCCAGTATTACTGCACGGGTGTCCACATTCCTGACATGTGTCATTCAATGTTAATAAGTCACATCTCGTTGGGGCACATTATCATGTTACAAATCGCCCAGTCCAGGTAGCCATCCCTTGGAACAACCCTGGATGTGCCCCAGTTTCCTTGTAATATCTCAACATCCTGATCTTGCACCAGATCTAGGCACCACTTCCATGAGTTGTCGAGCCCGTGCGCAAACCAACATTAACAAGTCGCAGACCACGTGATATGTGGTGACGTCAGTGGTCAAACTCCATATAAACAGCAGACGATGTGTCCTAAGACACTTCGAGAGGAACGATCGCCGATATTTCACTCAGACAATGTGAAGTTTTAGTATCTCGTATTTGACCTTTCGCATTTTACTAAGGAACATGAAATAGTTACGGGTTTCTAAGGTGAAAGACATAGCTTCCTACCGGATTCGAACCCACGGACCCTCGCATTAGGCATCAATCGCCAGCATTCAGGGGCAGCACGCCTAACTATCCCCATCGCATTAGGAAGAGTACTGAAGGTAAGTGGCCATTTTCACCTTTCCCCAATTTGTATTTTATGATAACTAGCATATTCACCCGTGGCGAGCACATTTTGAGAATATTCTGTGGTAGAGGGTCTGTTGCTTTATTGATGAGTTTATTTGGAGAGGGGTAGTTTATTAATTTATTCGTTAACCGTCAAATCCATGAGCAATGAGGAGTTTTGACTTTCTAAACAGCAGCATCACATCTGGTTTATTACACAATCAGCCTTATCTCCAGGCTAATGCCAAGGTGACCCAGATGATAGCTAGGTTCACATGCGTCCCACCGTGTATCTGTTGGTAGTTGTAGGTCACTGCCATTCTTATAAATGGCAGCACAGGTCACCACACATCTGATTTTCTCTCTTTTTCGTACAAACAGCACTTCTTTTAAAACCAAAATACCGTAAGGGCAGTCTCCTCATATTGTACTGTACACATAGGCCGCTCTTTGTAGGCTTCAAGCCCTAACTAAGGAGGAGATAGGGCAGAGAGTCCGGTCCACTGTAACTGTGTACAGTCATTACATAGCAAGGTATAGCAGATAACAGGTCAACTCAGGTTGATAACAAAATCCAACATGGCTACCGTCCATTATAGTATAGATTACACGCCCACCACTCTGGGCACCATTTTTATATTGCGCTAGTTATGCTGCTTTCTCCTGTGGATAGGACTGTTCATCACTGGTTGTTGTGTATCCGCCATCATGTGTGTTTATATGCCAATACACGGCTGCTGAAGCCTGGGGGAATGAGGTTAAGTGCCACCCCTGAAGTCACCTTGAGAACCCTATCGCCGCCAGGCTTGTTCGTATTTTCATCTGAGAATTTCCATTCATTTCCAATCGTTTTTCTGAATTATTTCTGTGCGTGTGGGTCGATTTCAATGAAACTTCATCACCTGATGAAACTAGTTCATCGGGGATGTAGGGGGCTGCCGAATTTTGTGAAAAAAATGCGGTTTTACAGAAATCAACCTCAGCGCCCTGATGTGCATAGCAATTGAGTTCCTGAATTTGTTTTGAAAGTCTAATTCTTTACCCTCAAACAAAACCGCTAACAAAAGTTATTTACCACCTGTCCACTTGATAGAAAGATTTCCAAGCCGATTTTCAAAAGTGGTATTTTTTCACCAAATTTCGGGCAGCTCCCTACATCCACAATTTCTTTTTCTTTACATAAATTTTATGTCAGTCAATTTTGCCTGCCACGGCTCGCCTTCCTTTGGATACCATTAACAAACGGTCAACCACAAATTTAGGCCGGATCTAATTCACTAAAATACAGAAATTCGTATTTACAAATGATGGATTAATGGGGCATTTTTTTTCAGGTGAAAATATGTGGGCAGCAAGAAACACTTCTAGCCCTAGGGTAAGTTATATTCTTCGTATTATTCGAAATTTCCTCTGATGCTTCATACTAGAAACGGATGACAGGGTATTTTTGTAGATGGGTCTTTGTTTTATGGTTAGGGTCTTTTTTAAGGCCTTTATTTTACAGTAAGTTCATAGGGTTCATAATCACAGGGTCTTTGTTTTATAGTCTTCGTGGTTTGGTCAATGGTCTTCGGTGTTTGGTCTTCGTTGTTATAGACCCGTTTACCTTCGCCCTTGGTGTTCCAAACATTCCAGGTTGAATCCCACTGCAATATTAAAACAGATTTTTTGTCTTTTTTGTCTTTAAATTGTATCTTTATTTACAAACTATACATTACATTTACAAACTATACATTACAATACTTATCTATATGTTTTTTTTTCATTTCTTCCTTACATTCCTTTTTACAAAATTCTCTTTTACAATACATTCCTTTTTTACATCCCTTTTACATTCTTTTTCAAAAGAAATTACATGTATATATACCGGTACATACATTCTCACCACCCATGTAGATACGTTTCTATTTTATTAAATAACTGATCTGCATTTTGTTAAAAGAGGTGTATTTGATCTTCAATCTCAGAGTCAGAGTCACATAGATTGCATATTCCATTGCCTTTTCTCATCAGTTTTAGTCTAGCATTGGTATTCAGAGTGTTATGTAAACCACTGAAAGTCTCTTAGCTTGTTTCTACATTTTGTATCTTTAAGGTTTTGCCATATTTCTTTCCACTTTATTGTTTTGTCAAATTTTCTATTCCAGTATCAATCCATAGAGACTAATGCCATGAATTGTGATGTCACCAGTGTCAATAGGCTGACACCTTTGTAGTGAATGAGCTACTGTGACTGCCTAGGCCTGTTGGTTGTTCCTTCATAAATATGCATTGAGCACATATGACATCACATGTGCTGTGCAATGGTCCCCTTGGGATTCAATTAAAATACTTAAAATGATGAGTTTGCTGATTTTTAAAAAAATCTGACATGTTGCAGATATCAATGAATTTGAATGTACACGTATTAACGATATTTCAAAAATTCAGAATTTCACAGAATGAGAGGAGTATCCCTTTAAACTTTTTGTACCCAAGGTCGATTTTATTTGGTTGTTCGCAAATATTCTCATTTGGGATATCTTCTTTGCATCTCACTTTCCTTTGCTGACGCCCGTTCACCCATTTGTACAGGTCTTCTCTATAAAATTCAGGTGCCATACTCACCCTGGGAGATCGCGATAACCTCTCGACGCGGAGGTTAACCAACTAGCCGCGTCATTCTGCATGAAATTCATCCATGAATGCAGTACTTTGTGAGAGGAATTGCAGAAAAACGAGACACGATTTGCCATATATGAAACATCCAAAAGAAAGTTTACATCTACAGTTACCCGATGATGTGAATAAAAACAAGTTTTTTTTTCACAACCTGCCTATTTGGACAAGAATTTGCCGAATGTCACCAGCAGTGACCGCCTTGTGCAACACCCCATCGATGACGTAGCGACGTCAGGCCTTTTTTTTAATAGTTTGTTTACGAAACCGCCGACGTTGGATTTCCCAATTTCAGAAAAAAAATAAAGTTGAAATGTTTCCTCTTTTTTATTTCCTCCGAACCTCTATTGTATCCCTACGCAGGAAAAAAATAAAATCATGGGTTTTTTGACAGTCCATCAGTTTGTAATGTATTTTTTAAAATTTTTTCCTCCCTCCTGCCTCAGCCTTTCAGGATTTATTTTTTAAAATCTGAGCTGAAGGATCTTTATTTTTATTTTTTTCCCTCCCTCCTGCCTCAGCCTTTCAGGATTTTATTTCGTAAACCAACTAATAAAAAATAAAAGGCCTCAACAGCGTCGCGATGGAGGGCGCCGCTTCTTCCGCGGAGGACTCACATTTTCATCATGGATTTTTACAATGATGCCGAATAGTTTGTCCATCCTTTTGCATACCATCTGGTAACTGTAAAAGTTTTCTGCTGTGACTTTTACAAAATCTCTCCCATATCCTTTTAATTTACTGAAGGTAATATCGAGGCGGGAAGAGCAAAGACTTGCTCACGCGAATCTCATCCATCGTCTTGCTGATCAGATGGGTGGACAGGAGATAAAGACGTTGAAAGAGTATCTTCTCCTGCGGCAAACAATTACTAGCAAACAGTACGAGGAACTGGATGGACTACCTGCTATCGTTCACTGTTTAGAAATGTAATTATAAATTATAATTATTTCATTCTGATTGGCTACAACAGTGGAACCCCGGTAACACGACCAACAATGGGACCTTGCTCAAGTGGTCGTGTTAGCGGGGTGGTCGCGTTTCTGATTGGCTACTACATGTATTCAGTTACTCCGGGGACATATCTTGCAAGTCATACTGGATTAGAAATGCGAAATTCACTGGAAGAGAATTTCCGACCACACCCCAATGCCTCTGGGTCCGCCCCCACTCCCATAAACGAAACATATTTTGACAATCGTGGTGAATAGCACATTAACCAAAGTGTGCGAGGAAATGCTCTCGTAAAGGAGCACATTTAGCGTTTTTTTCCAATTTATTATCACTTTTCGTCCCTGTTTATCAAAATCCTTTACCGGTATCTCCTCGTTTTCAGGAAAATGAAGATCACAATAGGCCAAAGGGACGGCTATAAAGTGCTGATTGATGCTCTGAAAATCATCAAAAAAGATGTTCTAGCGAATGAAGTAGAACAACATCAAAAGGAATTTTGCACAGATGGTAATTATTGAAGTAGTAAACCTCAGCCTCCAGTCATCTTAGTACCAAGCAAAACTCGCACGGCCAAAACGCTTTCAAGTCGGTTTGAGTGTGAACACAGTTATAGTCCACGACGCTCATCAGTCCGTCGTCGTACAAAAGTCCAGCATGGCTCCGATGAATAGTTTTTTCCACAACTTCTCACACTGAGAAACTAATAGGCATTGCGACGCATTCTCAATCCACGCCCATCCTGAGAACACCAGGGTAGCTCATGAGTAGCTTGTGATGGCCTCCTCCGTACTTACCAGGGCCAATAATGCTACAGCGTCGGCCCTGACGAAAAAATGAATACAAACATCAGGCATGTCAGGGGTCTTAGCGCTCTCACTCATAATGGCGGGGAGCAAAACGAATTTGGATGTAGGATGCCAGGGTTCAAATGAACACTCAAGTTGCCTACATTTTGGTGGTAGAGGGTTAATCTCCAAGCCACTACACAGAAAAAAATCGATCTCATCTCGAGATAAAATGAGTCTCCAGCCTAATATTTTGTCCCTAAAGCCGCTCTCACACGTGCGACAATTTGCGTGCGATTGTATTTTTCTACGTTACACAAACAATCGCAGAAATTATCGCAGATTTTTCGCAGACGTATCGCAGAATTGTCGTAAACTTAACGATAATCAGCGTTTTTTTGGCGTTCACTTGCGGTTGTTTGCGACAATCTGCGATTATAGCTGCGACAATACGGGTTTTCTGTCTGCAGCCTCTTCAGTCGACACCGATAATTTGGGTTTATCAACGATTTTTTGCGACATTGTGCGATATTTTGCGACAATCTGCGGTTGCTTTGCGATAAGTTGCGACAAGGTTAAATTTTTTGAACATTTCCAAAATTTCATGATTTACGCGATTGCCTGCAAAATTATCGCAAGGTCTGGGATAGTTTGCGTTAATTTGCGACAGTACACCTGCGATTGTCTATCGCAATTAAACGCAGGCCAACTGTCGCACGTGTGAGAGTGGCTTAAAATGAGTTTCTTTGCTACTCGAACACAGAATGAGTACCAGTTTTCTAAGGCTGGAGCCCTCTTGCATCGACTGGAGATAACTGCAGCTGGAGTCTCATTCTGAAGTAGAGACAAAGTCTACTCATTTTGAGTTTTCTCAGTTCTCCAGTCGATGGGACAGGGCATCAGCTGGAGAAAATTGGAAACAAACCGAGGGGAACCAAAATCTGCTCATATGAGGAGCTCGGTGGTGTGGTGGTTCTGGTGTCCGACTTGCGATCAGAGGGTCCTGGGTTCGAAACCCACTGGATGTGAAACGTTTTTTTTATACATGTATATGGAGACATCACTTGGTTATTTGATTCGAGACAATAGACAATCCGGTGGAAACAGCTGAGAATCATTTTAACCAGTTCGAGACAATGTCATCTCAAGTGGAGACCCAGTTATGTCTATTCGAGTTGCAAAAGAAACT
Organism: Notospermus geniculatus; assembly: GCA_002633025.1. NCBI lineage: Eukaryota > Metazoa > Nemertea > Pilidiophora > Heteronemertea > Lineidae > Notospermus > Notospermus geniculatus. The sequence continues at coordinate 31,584 of NMRB01004159.1, forward strand.
CATTTTAGGGACAAGAATTGGAGATTCATTTTATCTCGAGATGAGATCGTTTTTTTCTTTCTATGTATATTGACGCTGATTGTTGCGACCAAACTTGCCTTTGGTGATTAGGCCTATTAGTAAGAACATAGTAGTCTTTTTTAAAAGGGCACATATAGCTACAGATGTCATTTATTCGAAGTCATCTACTTCACTCTGTGGTTAGCAGCAGCGTCATGTTTTTCCCTGTGCGGAAGACGTGCAATGTGATGATCCGCCGGGGAATTATCAATTGTCAATGGGAAATTTTGTCAATTGTCAATGGGTCCTAGAACGTCAACAATATGACGTCACAGACGTACGCCATTGCCTCCATGTCATTATGGATGACGTGCACTTCTTATCTGTGACATCATATTTCATGACGTTCTAGGACCGCTAACTGGTTGTGGCCTCTAACGGCAGGAAAGTCTCCCACGTTGTTTTAAACTGTCGCGTCGCGTTGCCTTGCGAGTTCTATTCACGAGTTGCAGCGGCTCCGCAGCAAGCCATTGCGGTAGCAGGAGGGTTGCGCTTAGGATGACATACGATTATTTTTCTTCCAGGTGAGGCTGACAAGGTATGTTTAAATACAACTGTACAGGAACTTGCAGTCCTGCCAATGTTGACAAAACTGGTCTACATATGTGATTGAAGCCCTCGCCATCGTTCAAAAATGAAATGGTCCAGAAGAACAAATGACGAAATGTTAAATCGAAATGTTCCAGGTCAAGTCTTAGTTAATATGATTATGATGTCAAAATTTCATGATAAACAGGAGGTCAATTTCCCGAATCTTAGCAAATTTTCGACGGGGTCTTCTTCAGGCTGGCACTTTCAAGTCGAGCTATCAGAAGTGTAAACACACTTCTGGTAGCTCGACTTGAAAGTGACTTCCTGTTTATCATCATTTTGTGTGTCAATTTTTGTGCTTTCTCTTTCTTTGGATGTCAAAATTTCAAGGTCAAAACATTCTCGCTTGAGTAATTTATGACATATGTCAGCCAATTTTCCAAAGTGGCAGTCTGGTAACCATATATTTGAAGTACAATTGGATGAAAATTTTTGCACACATCATATACATATACATATACATACTGTGGTCGCGGAGTTATGCCGGATTGGGGGTGGTTCTATAGGCCTACATTATAACCCGCAGTAGCCTTAAATAAATGAAAGGAATGCCCGAATACAAATCTCGGGAAGGCATGTCTTGGATTCATTCATATTGAAAACATGAAACCAACATCGTGCCCATGTAATATGATAATAGCAAAATGGGCGGATATGAAGCCAATCCGGCATAACTCCGCGACCACAGTATATACTATATACATATACATATACATATGATCACACCAAATTAGAAGATACCTGACGACACTAGGTTAAACAGCCACGAAACGTGCCACCAAATGGCAAAATTCTGGACTTTGACCTCTGTGACCTTGAATTGAAAAGTAGGTCAAATCAAAAACCTGTTACATATCTCATGTATACTTATTAGATACACGATGATGAAAATTTGGACACGATCCAGTCGTTAGTTTAGGAATTGTTGGACCTTTCCGTTTACATTTTGGCCACCTGGTGGCCAAGCAAAGAACCAAATCAGATCGAAACTTAATGTCATAGCTCAGTCATCTGACATAGGGGTACCTGTGTACCAAGTCGCAGGTCAATAGCCCGTTTGTTACGAAACATACACCAAAATGGCAAAATTTCGAACTTTGACCTCTGTGACCTAGAAAAGTAGGTCAAATCAAGAACCCGTTCATTACATATGTCAGGTATCCTCATTACATGCACCTATGATAAAGATTTCGAGACGATCGAGTCATTAGTTCAGGAGTTATTGCACTTTTTGTCTTGTCGGTTTTGGCCACCTGGTGGCCAAGCAAGAATCGAATATGGCCAAAACTTGGTGCCACAGGTAATTTGACATCGGGTATACATGTACCGAGTTTCAGGTCAACAGCCCTAGCAGTTACGAAATGTGCCACCAAAAGGCAAAATTCTAAACTTTGACCTCTGTAACCTTGAAAAGTAGGTCAAATCAAAAACCCGTTAGACATATTATGTATCCTCATTAGATACGCCTATGATAAAAATTTGGACAAGATCGAGTCATTAGTTCAGCAGTTATTGCACTTTTTTTGTTTTTGGTTTCCGCCACCTGGTGGCCAAGCCAAGAATCGAATCGGACCGAAACTTGGTGTCATGGGTCATCTGACCTAGGGGTATATCAGTGATATAGGCCTATGTACCAAGTTTCAGATCAATAGCCCCGCGGTTACGAAACGTGCCCTGCTAACGGACGACGACGACGACGGACGACGGGCGCTGCACCACGACAAGAGCTCACTCGCAGGTGAGCCAAAAATGGCCGAGAGAGATTTTGCCAAAGGATGAAAGAATGCACATGATTCTTACAGGGTCAATCCAGAGGTCTACAAAGTGAATTGGATTCGTTAAAAAAAGAGAATCACCTGCTGAGAAGCCAGGTAGGAACTTGGAATTTTGGCTACAACTGAGGTTGCAAACATAAAGGGCCGTATTCAAAAAGGGTGATCATCGCCCGATTAAGACTTAGACGCGTGTAACTTCACTATGCACACACTTCCACCATGCTTTTGACGAAGTTACACGCGTCTAAGTCTTAAGGCCCGTCTACACGATCATACATTTGTTCAAAACATCATCATACATTTGTATGATGATGTTCATGGACAGATGTTTGATTGTGTAGGCTGTTTTCCCAAAAAACGTGAACAACAACCAACATGTATGATGATGTTCAATTTTTTAAGGTCCGTCTACACGGTCATACATTTGTTCAAAACATCATCATACATCTGTATGATGATGTTCATGGACAAATGTATGATCGTGTTGACTGTTTTCCCAACAAACTTGAACATGTATGATGATGTTCAATTTTTTAGCTGCATGTTTCATCTTGCCAACAAATGCACAACATCCCAAAAAAATTGTATGATGATGTTCGTAGACAAATGTATGATCGTGTGGACAGTTTTCCCAACAAACTTGAACAGCATCCAACATTATCCTTTCTCCATCATACTTCGTCATACAAATGTCCATGAATGTTGGACTGTAGATCGAAATCCACAACAAACTTGAACATCATCATACAAGTTTATGATGCTGTTTTGAACAATGTATGATGAAATATGATGGTGTTCAAAATTTTAGCTGCATTGTGTAGACGGAAATCCACGACAAGCATGGACATCATCATACATCATCATACAAATGTATGATGATGTTTTGAACAAATGTATGATCGTGTAGACAGGCCTTTAAACACCCTTATTGAATACGGCCCAAAATATATTTATTTCTCACATTGAGAGTAAATAGTTTTCATTCAAGGCATTGTTCTGAATGTAGATCCACCCAATTGGAAAGAGTATCTATTTATTTGATATGATGAAACTTATACTGGTTGCAAACAAATGACCCAAAACGAATCTCACAGCACTGCAAAGGCAATTCGGTGACAAAGTAGCTTATTAAAGCCTAGGTCACAAATGCACCGCGCGCCGTACGATTTTCCCCACCCAGCGGCTTGCTGTGGATTTTTGAGACTGAAACTCAGATCTACATGTAAGCTAACTAGATCAAACTGGGCACCGTAGAAATTGGCCAAAATGTCTGTTTTTACTCGCCGTACGGGCCCCGGAGTGGATATGTGACCTAGGCTTTACAGACACGATCATGATCATCAGTTGAGATTGAGATGAAGGTGGACCCTGTTTATAGGGTTTACTTTGTTTTGTTGGCCCTTCATTGTCAGTCTGCCAAGTTTCCATCAGTTGTATTTTCTATGTTCAAACAGGTCGAGGAATACAAGAGGAAGTTGATTACTGAAGTGAATGACAACAAACAACTTCAGGAAAAGTTGACTACTAAAGAGAATGACAACAGTCGACTTCAGATGGAGCTCGACACTACAAAGAAAAAGCTCCAGGTAAGTCACTACTCTCATGTAGTGCACCTGTTGCAAGGGTAGCAATTAAAGAGTAATTCGTATTTTTTTTCATTCGTAAGTTTTTCACGAACACATGCAAAATTTAGGCCTACGGGTAGGTAAATCTACTACAGTTAACCTTAGATTGGTACCAAGATCCTCCGCTAGGTGGGTTTATACTGACGACCGGAAGTAGTCAAGCTGGACTTGCGCAGGAGGTTGACTCCCATCACCAATCACGGTCAATTTACCAATCTGCATGACGTTCTTAAAGGAGTTGGACGTCCAAGTTGTAAACACAATATTCACTAGTCTCGGTCACCCAGCCGAATCTGAGGATCGAACGTTTGTGTCGCAGTACCTGCGGAACGAAACGGTTGGCTGCGCGAGACTACACATTCACTTCAGCACATATCACCGATAATAGGTGGCAGCACAGCGTGGATAGAGAACCAGTGAGTGGTTGAGTGAGTTGCATTGGACCGGGCACCAGTTTAACGATCACGGGGCGCTACTGGTGCTGCCACCTTCACGAAGGAATAAAACTAGTTTGCTGGCCACTGTTTGTAAACAAACCAGTTTGTTTACAACTTGGACGTCGAGCTCCTTTAAGTTGGACTAGCTAACATTGAAGTTTAAATACAGGAGTGCACCCCATTGTTGTGGAATAGCCGAAGCTTGACACAGACTCTGCTACTTTGGCACTCACTAGATGTTAACGGATAACCAGGCTCTCGTCCGTCTACTAGAACTCCGCCCGCCAATGCCATCTTCCATCCCAGTCACACTCAGTGTGTTGTACCCTACATTGTGTCCGGCATACTCTCCACATGTGTCAGTGTAGATATCCCCTTAAAAATCAACGCCTACCATTTGTAGGCCTATTTGATGAGATGGCCCCTCAACTCTCTCGTCAGCTCACTGTCACTGTTGTTGATGTCTGATGTTGCTCCGGTCGTGGTGGCAGCATCGCCGGCAAAATGCAAAATCGCCAGTGAAATGTGACCGTAGGCCTAACCGTACAATGTTTACAAAATGCAAGCTGGACAGCATTGGACATGTTGGAATGCTCCGTTCTACGGTCATGACGGTAGAAGAAGCATAGATAATAACTCTGTCATTGTTGCACCACACGTCGTGACGTCATATACAATGCACGCTAAAATATTTACGACGTTGTGACGAATGACGCGACGACATCAGATGACGTTGTCTGAAGAAAGACAAAGGGAGTAGCGTCATATCGGTTCTTGGTACGCGCAGCATGTGACCTCATACATAACACGTCATAATATCACATTCAGAAGACAATATGGATAGACAGAGTAGGGCCGACATCAATGAAATACGGTAATGACTGATTCAATGATGGTCATGTGGTAACATCAACTATACGGATTACACACTACTAAACAATTGAATGGGGAACCCGCACGACTGCAGATGGCGCAGCAAGTATAAGACCCGAATGACGTACCGACGTCACTTTTTTCGCTGTTGACGTCACGTCGTCAAAGCATGTGTACATTTTTCTACACAATTTTCCGTGGAAATTTCCCCAAAAGACGTTGTCAATATTGGCACCCTGTGGCATTTCTGACGAAACAGAGCAGTGATATATGGACAACTTTGAACATGAAATAGGGCAGTGTAATTTAATCGAAAATCTGTTAAATCTCTGTCTAACAAGCATTATTCATCTTTTATAATCTTTTTCAGGAACAAGTACAAGAAGGAGGGGTTCAAGGAGCCGTGGGAGGGACTGGGGACATCCAGCCATACCAGGTATCAGCAATAATGGAATGTACATAATAAACTTAACAGTTGAAGTTGGAAACATGAATAATACATAGCGTTACTGAATGTTAAACAACTGGATTTGGAAACAAATCTATAAATCTTTGTCTAAAACGTTTGTTTTATTTTGCAGGGACAAGAAGGGGTTCAACTCGCCAAGGGACCACGACGTGACATCGAACGATGCCGAGAAGTATTCAAAAAGGAATATGGTCAAGTAACAGACATAGGGAGTATTGTGAACCTCGGTAACAGGTTCGCTGTGGCGTATGGACCATCCTGGTACGAGATAGAAGGTGTTGACATCTACGACATATCAGGGGTCAAGCAAAAAACCCTTAGGCCTAAAGACAATGTCAAGGGTCTGTTACATCTGGCTGTGAGGGTGACCCCTGATAAGGGAACATTGGTGGCGGTTTGTAATGAAGGTCTTTATGGTCCATACACCATCCGCCTGTTCGACCCCGTGGGTGGTCGATACATAAGATCCACTCCACAGTTCAAGCTGGATGGGAGAGTTGAGAGATTTGACGTCTGTGACGGACGACAGTTCGTCATCTTACACGGTGATCGTGATAAAGTGAGTGTTGTTGAAGAGGACGGATCTGTTGTCCTCACGGAGAAAGTTAAATCTCCTTCCATCTCCATCTCCTGTGGAGGGAGATATGTCTACCTCTCACGGGGTTGGCATTATGTTGATGTGTATGAGATCACGGACAGTCATCTCAAACACATCGCCACCAGTCAACAGTTTGATCGTGTAAGGGATGTATCAGCCACAGCAGCTGGTGAGGTCACTGTGACGTGTGAGCGAGCTGTACGTTGTTGTTTGGGAAGAGCTACTTTCAAAGATAACAACTTCTCCGAGTGGAAATACAAAGAAGTTCACTCTACTAGACGTCAAGAACTTGTCTCTGTCGGCGGTGATCATGTCATGGTGGCAGGGAGGGACAATGGTCTCAGGACGAGGATACTCAGAGTGTTCAAGGAAGAAGGTAGGCCTGTTTAACATTTATATTATACATTCAAAATGAATGTTTGTCGTAAAAGTGTGTCACGTGAGTACATGATGATTGTTGGGCTGTCAGAGTGGCGCAGTGCAAACACAAACGCTTGTCACACGTGTCACAACTGAGGGTGTAGGATCTATTCCATTTCATCCTTCATGTGATTATGAAGAACATGAGAGTCCTACCGGGAGACTGGCCTGGTCTGTGGAAATGTGACCAACACACGTGCCATGGGCAGCATGCATAGAATATCATGGGCATACGCCTAGGCCTACCTGCACAGTGAACTCCTAATTTTCAATTTTCCATTATTAGGCCCTAGACCTTGGTGGCAGTTGTGGACGAGATGAACGCCCAGCGACATCTGACGTTGCATTTTTACCCAGGAGAGATTCTACGCATTTTATCATCAGGATCATGTTCTTCCCAATCGTTCACGTGACACGTCACAAGGCCTAAACACGAACCCCCGAGGTGAGGGCCTACCACGGTCAACTACTACAAAGCAATGTTGTTTTAAGATTGTCATGTGATGTTCAAATCAACTCCAGATGAATTCAACATAATGGACGCAGCCATCTTGTCGATTGTGTTCTTTTGCTACCATGGCTACTAGATCACGTGATCTGCTCAGCCAATAAAAAAATGTCTCAGCTCCAGCTTGGTTACGGGCTGCTCTCATTGGTCGACTCGCTCAGCCGTCAGCGCCATCTGTCGAGCAAACTAAACGCGGCAACATTAAGCCGCACAGTATGCACAGCTACTCACTCCCAGTTCGGCCGAAATACATAGTGCAACCTTATTTACAGGCGTGCGTAATGTATAATTATCATAGAACCACATATTATAGCATTATCCTGCATCGAGGTTGGGGGAATCACCTTGGGGAATCCCCAGTGTAGTGTATAGTCTCGCGCAGCCAGCCGTTTCGTTCCGCAGTACTGCTACACGGATCCCCAGATTCGAAACAGCTGCTGGGTGACCGAGACTATGCTCGTCGATTATGACCCATCTGTCTATACTGTGCGGCTTTAAGGAAGTGAAGCAGTTGTGAAAAGCGGGTAAACCGAAGGGGGCGCGGTACACAACAACTGCGGAGGGAGTTTTAGATTGATACTACAGTACATGTATGAAAAGTTGACATTGTAACATCGAATTTCACCACTTACGGATATTTTGAGCGCAATTCTATGATGTTTTCCTTCTAATATATTGAATATTATGAATAATTGATCTCAAAATTTTTCCACTTTTTCGTTGCAGAACATTTCAATGATATGCACGTCAGCACGATGGATGTCCCTGGACCCCTCTGCCATGTCCGAATTCTACAGCCAAGTGGAATGGAGAAATGATCTCTTATCAAAAACTGTCATTTTTATGCTTTGGTATGTCTAGTCCGGTGTGTCTAGTCGGAAGTCCATTTGGTCTATTTGTATAATCTCCAGTAGAAGTAGAAATCGCCGAACTCATAGACTAAACAAGAAATGTTTGGAAATAGGCGATGGTGTTTGCTGGTCAGACATGTCATTGGCCAGTTGACGATGATGCATGTATCAGGTGGTTTGACAAACATGTACTCAGTATTTCTGTCGTTTGGCGAGCAGCTCTCCTCGCCAACAAGAAACATTAGAAATTGGCAATGCGCTTGAAGCGAATTATAGACCATATCCAGGGCCGTGGCTAGCCTTTTTCGCTGGGGAGGGGAGGCATTAAGCAGATGAGCTCAACGGACGTGGGCTTCGCCTCCGGCGCCGGAGGGGTCGGACATCCCCTAGAAAAATGTTGAAAATTAGAAGCTCTGAGATGCGATTTGAGGTCAAGTTCCTACACTCTGAGACATGAACAATAATGATCTTTAATTCCATTTGATTTTGCTGAAAAATTATTTTTTGCACAATTTGCTTGGGGGGGATGGGGGGATTTGCCCCCTTGTCCCTATCACCTATGCTAGCTACGGGCCTGATATCCTTGAAATTCGTGATTTGCTGAATCCGTGGAAATTTGTAAGAACTAGGCCTATAAGGCCGACTTTACAAGAGTGCTTTGTAGCTTACAAGTGTGCCATGATGATATTGCCATATCGCTTCAATCACAGGCGCCTCTGAGAGTCGCCAGTCGGGTCATTAGGGGCAAATTCAGGGTCTAGGGTTAAGGTTATAGGAATTGATTTTAGAGAGAGAGAGAGAGCGTCATGTACAGCCTGAGGTTGGAAATGAAAAGCAAGTGGATCGTGTGTGTCTTGTTATGCTGATGTCAGGTCACGGTACGATTGCCTGCGGCACCACGGAACAGACGGCATCAAAAGAAACCACAGTCAGGTCACAAAAGTGAAAATGTGTGCGCTCATGTGTTCACGATGAGCACACACGTGAAGCGGCATCTGTGGACAGAGAATCGTAACTCCAGTCAGCTCGACTGCGAATGGATTACGCCCGTCGGGATGGCGCTGAAGTTGAACCCTTGCGTCCAACCCGTGCGATTCGATGTTTTGGGCCGGCGGCTGACATGGCTGATGCCGATCGTCGCAGGTGAGACGCAACTGCAGTCATGTCACACCATATCGGCGACTGATTTGTTCCGCACGGTCGTGCCTCAGAGCAAAGTGATCCGGAGACCAGTCGCCGCCTGTTTGTGCCTCAGCAAGGTCGACCTGACATCAGCATAACCTACGGTTACACCTGTTCAAAATACCGGTACCCGTGTTTTGCAGACCCGTGTCAAATCCGTGTGTACGAAAAGCCCGGCGAGAGACCACTACATTGTAGTTAAGTAGCCCGGCGACAGATGCGCTGCATGCATTGACTCTTCGGTCATTTCTGTATTGGCCCACATTGTTGGAGGCGCGAAAACGACGTCACTTAATGGCCGTGCCATCTGTAGCCGTGCTAAGAACTAACGAAAACACGGGGATTTCGAAAAGCACGGCGAGCTTGCCTGTTTCAAAAACCGGTGTTTTTCAGACACGGGTTCTTGAAGCCCGGCAATTCATGTGACCGCCAAAAACCCGGGGATTTTATGTAGTGTCACGGCTATGATGTGAAAAGGAAGGGATTTGCAGTTGTGTTGCCTACGTTGTTGATGTAAATTAGAAGGAGTAATGGGCCTAGGTCTGAGCCTTGAGGTACACCGCTACCAGCCTTCAGTGGAAAACGTTACCAGGCAGAGTACACCTGTACCATTATTCCTCTGATTCTCTATTTAGAAAGAAAAGTACATGTACATGTATTTCATGTTGTTTTTGTTAGTGACGCTGTTAATGTAAAGAAGAGTAATGGTCTAAGAATTGAGCCTTGGGGCACACCGGTGTAAAAGAATCTTGACCCCCGATATGTGATGTCCCCCAGCAATACATTTACGGACTAAGCGGCACCATTGAATTGGACTCTGGAGAGACCAAGACCCTTAATCCTGTGACAAACAATGCAGCGGAACATCAGGAGGGTGGGGGCATTAGATTCTATCACACCTGTCTTCAGTGAAGCAATTCGTTGCCTGGCACTCAATTTGAGTTGACTTTCGATGGGACCCAAGTCCAATGGGGGGTTTTACTGTCAATAGGTGGCAGCATAATACTGCAGTCGGTAACGATATTGAAGAAACTGACGTGGGACCAAAGTCCATAAAGGGATTTTACTGTTAATACGTGGCAGCACAGCAGGAGCTACCTGAGGAAACTGACTTGGGGCCAAAGCCCAATTAGGGGTTTACTGTCAATAGGTGGCAGCACTGCCTTAGTGATTGTGAAGAAATTGACATTGGACCAAAGAGAAAATTGCTGCGTTCACACGGACAGTTTAGAATGAGGGATTTTACTGCCAATTAGCACTGAAGCAGCGGTCTAAAGAAATTGACATGGAACTTAAGTCCAGTGATGGATTTTACTGTCAATAGGCGGCAGCACTGCAGTAGAGACCTGGGCGAATCGGTCTCAAAGGTTCCTGGCAAAAGCTCTCCACTCGTGTGTTCTGCTACCTCGAAATCCTACTCGTGTATTGTATACATTCTTCCCTTCAGTGTGGCGTATTGTTTGTTTACTTTGTTGGGTCACGTGGTCAATAAAAACCAAATATACAAGACTTACCCTGGGTGTCCTCGTCTATTTCTTGCTTTGGCAACCTCAAAAAAACGGACCGGTCGTAAGTCTCGAACAGTTTCTTTATATAATCTGCGATAAAAAAAGAGGGAGGTGTTGATAAGTTATAATGACGACAACGGACGAGAGAAGTCAATCTGAATTTGCTGGACTCTGAACCCAGTCTTGGTTGAGGTGCAGCCGGTAATCGCTCTCAGGTCAGTAAAACACAAGCACGAGGAGTTGTGTTGTATCGGAGCTTGTGCAGATGCAGATGACGTTATCACCACGTCATGCCGTTGTTCCTTCAGCTCCACATCTGAAGTCGTTCTCGAAACGGCGCGGCATTTGACAAAAATCCCAAATTTTCATTTTTAAATAGGTCTGGAGGTTCTTCACCGTGTTCTCGTGACGTCACATTTCCATGACGACACGGCGCCACCATCTTCGCCGTCAAAATGTCAAGCGACATCACGGCATGAACACAGCTTCAACACACTTCGTGACGTCAAAATGTCACGATGTGACAGTTTTGACCTCATCGCCTGCCATTTGACGACCAACCCGATTCTTTGCAGTCACGTGGCGCTGATTGATTTGCGTGCACGCAAAGTTACGGAGGCTTCCTGAATATGGCCCCAGTATCGCAAATCAGTCAGCGCCAAGATGGTACATGTGAATGTAGGAAAAAATCCCCCCGGAAAAATCAGGGTCTAGGGTTAAGGTTATAGGAATTGATTTTAGAGAGAGAGAGAGAGCGTCATGTACAGCCTGAGGTTGGAAATGAAAAGCAAGTGGGTCGTGTGTGTCTTGTTATGCTGATGTCAGGTCACGGTACGATTGCCTGCGGCACCACGGAACAGACGGCATCAAAAGAAACCACAGTCAGGTCACAAAAGTGAAAATGTGTGCGCTCATGTGTTCACGATGAGCACACACGTGAAGCGGCATCTGTGGACAGAGAATCGTAACTCCAGTCAGCTCGACTGCGAATGGATTACGCCCGTCGGGATGGCGCTGAAGTTGAACCCTTGCGTCCAACCCGTGCGATTCGATGTTTTGGGCCGGCGGCTGACATGGCTGATGCCGATCGTCGCAGGTGAGACGCAACTGCAGTCATGTCACACCATATCGGCGACTGATTTGTTCCGCACGGTCGTGCCTCAGAGCAAAGTGATCCGGAGACCAGTCGCCGCCTGTTTGTGCCTCAGCAAGGTCGACCTGACATCAGCATAACCTACGGTTACACCTGTTCAAAATACCGG
>NMRB01004160.1:1692-16314 GCA_002633025.1 Notospermus geniculatus
CCCCCAGGCAAATTGTGCAAAAAAATTTTTTTTCAGCAAAATCAACTGGGATAAAACATCATTATTGTTCATGTCTCAGAGTGCAGGAACTTGACCTCAAATCATATCTCAGAGCTTCTAATTTTCAGAATTTTTCTGGGGGAGACTACCTGCAGAACCGGCCCTTTCAGCACCAGAAGCAAAAAAAACAGCTACGGCTCGGCTCTGCACGTCTGGTGTTTCTAAAATTCATTGAAAGTTTCAAGCTGTATTTCTTTTTTCAGATTTCACCAAGTGATCTGACGGGCCACGCCACCAACGATGATCTTGTCGCCATCCTTTTAAGATTACGCCGCCTCCGTTGTGATAAATGCATGGGTGATTGGCCCTCCGTGAAACGATATCTGTTCCACCGAGAATGGTGTGGAAGGGAACAAGAGACAGGCACATGCAAAAAATGTAAGAAGGTGGTGGAACTTTTCAAAATGGAGGCACACAAGAAAGCTCATGCAAAGATGGAGAAAGATGGGAATGATGTAAACGTGGAGATTCCAGACAAGATGGAGGTTTTGTTTACATCAGATGAGGAAGCTGCTGCAGACGATGACAAAGAGACAACTTCGGAGTTGAAGCCAAGGCGACGACGTGCTGCCAAAAGGTAAATAAAAATGTGCTCTTTCTTGGAGCCATGGTGGTCTCTTAGGCCACCTTGCCCCACTCTACCCAGGTTGATATCAGACTATAAATTCAAACTTCAACTTATAGATGTTTGTATCATTTCAGAGCTCAGGAAAACCTGAAACATTTGAATGAGGATTTAATACCTGAGAAGGAGAAAAGGATGGACTGGACGGTAATAAAGGAATATTTTCTGGGAACAGATTTTCACCATTTTGCCAGAAAAGTAAACGAGATAGATTTTTTACCTGTTTTCTTTTATTTCAGAAATATTATCAGAGTCCCGAGTTAATCAGAGTTCCAGAGGATCTGATGCTAAAAGTTAGGGAGGCGAAGAAAAGTGGGAAGGGCGTAAAATGTCCAAATGAGGTAAGGCTCCATGATTGTACTGATGTGAAAACGGAGGAAGCATTCTGTCAGGGTCCCAGGGTCCTCATCTCCATGCCGTTTGTTTTTCAGGGATGTACGAAAGACTTGAAGTGTGTCAACACCTTAAATTACCATTTCCCTCGATGTCTTGCCCTCAAAAATCCAGTTACATTGATATACAAATGTTTGAACTGTGAACGACAACTCACCTCTGAAGGTGGGATGCGGAGCCATGTCCAAGGGTGCTTTGATATGGTAAGATTATTACAGTAGAACCTCCATTATATAGTGTGTGGATAGGCGAGCTCCCGTGTTGCATACCTGAGTATCTTTGAGTGTTTATAGGCAAGCATGCGCAAGCATCGAGGTCTTATCACGTGGCTCAGGGCAAGTGCAGTTCCCTGCATGTCTGTCCACCACTCAGTACTGTGTAGGTACCCGTTAGTTTACACCCCTGGTTCACGGCGGCCACCGAACCTAATGGTATGGAAAGCACGGCAATAAAAAGCAGACATATCGAACCCTCTCCTCTTGCTGAATCTGTATTTTACAATTAATGGACACCTCTCTTTTGAAGACAGCTGAGTTCCATCCAAAATTGGTCACATCTGTTCATTTTGACCCCTATATTTCGGATATTTGACCTTTGACCCCTCACTGTTGATTATTTCAGAATGCCACAATTCGTCATGCGTCCAAGGCTTTGGATAATGACAGCGATCCGGATGTGAAAATGTTGAGCAGCGAATCGAGTGAGGGTGAGGATGACGTATCTAGTGGCGTCTCTGAGCACGATCCATCATCAGCAGAAGGTTCGTTACCATTTTACTTCTACCCAAGGACTTGTGAACCATGTCTTTATTTTGTGACATCTTTTTGCGGACATAACCTCCCATATAGAGCTTGTGCAGGTGACGTCATCACGAAAAAATCTGCCATCTTGCCGGTCAAACTGACGTCAAATGACGTCGGCGACCCACGTGGTGCAGTTTGTCGTCAGCGCAAGTGGAGTGTTGCGTCTTCAACCATGACGCGATCTGCACGTGGCGCACTTTGTCGTTGACCGCCAGCATGGTGGACCGCCGGTCAAACGTGACGTCATAATGAGCCGCTGCACAAGCTCTATACTGTGTCCAGTTCGTAGGCCTAGTAAGAGACTGTTCCATTCATGGTAACACCAAATTGAGGATACCAGTAAGTGAATAGTGTTAATGTTATTGTTACCATTAGCAAATAGCAGGATGGATATGTTAACGTTAGTGTTACCGTTAGCAAATAGCAGTATGGATAGTGTTAACGTTAGTGCTACCGTCAGCAAATAGCAGGATAGATAATGTTAACGTTAGTGTTACCATTAGCAAATAGCAGGATGGATAGTGTTAACGTTAGTGTTCCGTTAGCAAATAGCAGGATGGATAGTGTTAATGTTAGTGTTACCGTTAGCAGGATGAACAGTGTTTGGCGAACAATCTCATAAACTCTTTTGTCAAATTACAGAGGTCGAAGACGAACCTAAAAAGTCAGGAAAGTCAATAAAGAGGGACAAGTCCCTCGAATGGAACACAGACAATTTTGCAACAATGACGAAGTATGTGAGACATCATTATAAGAAATGTGTGTTTGCGAATTGGATGCCAAGGAAAGATCTGTTTGAATTGATTCCGCTGAGGTAAGAGGACTATTGTAATGAACTCAACGATGTTCCTGCTATTCATTCATTTTGATGGGCATGGTACAGGGCACCAGTCATTTGCTTGGCAGCCATCTTGCTTAGAAACCAAGATGGCTGCCAGAAACCAAGATGGCTGCTGTGCAGTTGACTGGTGCCCTGTCCCAACGTCTGTATTTTGCCTTTTCAGTGCTGTTCCCAAATTGTTTGATGCACCAGAATATGTGATTCTACAAGGAAAAGGGAGGAAAAAACTGAAAAACCAGGAAAATATATCTCGGTTTCAGTCAGTTTTAACAGGTAATACTGCTTTCCTTTATAAGTGCTGCGCCCGTCAGTTCTCGTGCAGTCCTACCACCACATGAGGTTGTCATGGTAACGCATCTGCATCTGTCATCAACTATGTTCCATACGTTTGATCCTGGTTGTGCCAGTAGCTTCATGTAGTTGAAAGGGTCATCTCCCCTCGACATCCTACATTTTCTTCTGGGCTGCGGTTTCCTTCTACATTACGGACATATCACTCCTGAAATAATTTGTTTTATTACCCCATTCACATTTCTTCCGCAGGTTCTAATGTAACGCTTAACGTGGGTGGGCTCCCATGGGCAGTTGACTGGTGCCCTGTCCCAGCCTCAGAGGGAAAAGCCGATCAGTACCTCGCTATCGCACCCTCGGCTGGCAACATGCGTATGAAAGTCTTCAATGTCAAACAAGGAATGATCCAGCTGTGGAATTGTGGGAAACTTCACAAGGCATCACCGAGTTCTGATATCGTCTTGAGCGCTATTCTCGTCCACGAGTTTGGGGATGTTCATCAGTTACAGTGGTGTCCAAGTGGGGCATGGTCTCCACCCGCGGAGGAAAAAGTAAGTTGCGGGTGATCAAAGCTAAAAGACATCTAGGTGACCTCACGTCTGCTCCTGCCCAGTTTCATCTGTGTTTTCATCAGGTCGTAAGGCGCTACTCCAAGTGAGAGTTTTCCCGTGCCAGTTGGCTCTCAATGGGCAAATCAACGTTGTTGGTTTCCTTACGACTTACTCCAAGACCAGTGACACAAACGACTGCCCATAGTTTTCTATGGTTGAATTGCCCATAAAGAGCAAACTCACATGAGAAAACTCCGTGTAATGCAGGATTCTGTTTTTTCAATCACTAGCCTTATATGGTGTGTGCAAGAAGCATGTGGAACGAAATGTGTTAATAAATCTCTCGTTTCTAATCCTAGGACACCCTCTCAAGACTTGGGCTGATGGCGCTTGCCTGCTCTGATGGCACCATCAAAATACTCAGCATTCCTCATCCACAACACCTCAAGAAAGAAACCAATGAATTGGCAGCATTTGAGGTCAAGGCAGCAGTGATTCTGGATCGATGGACAGAGGGCGCTCGTAACCAAAACTGCCTCTCTTTGGATTGGTCGAAAACCGACGGCCATGTCAAACTGGCTGCGGGATTCTCCGATGGCGCTGTTGCATTGTGGGATCTGTCAACGACATCTCCATTGCTTGTTTCACGAGAAGAAAGTTCTCATGTCATAAAACCGTATCACACATTTTATGCCCACCCAGACGTCGTCAAGAGTGTCATCTTCAGTCCATTTGAATCAAACGTCGTCGTCACGACAACCAAACAGCACTTCATCAATGTTTGGAATCTAAAAGACACGAAAAATCCTGTCCGTGCGATGCGTCGCGGTCATCCATTGGGTATTGTTTGGCCGCCATGTTCGCATTCGATCTCCTTTGCCCTTGATCAGTGCTACTGGTAATTATTCGTTCTTCATAATTTCACCTGTCACGTCGGGTCCCAGTGTGCAGTTTTTGCCATAATCACAAAGACTTAGTTATTCAGGTCTCACTGTACAGTTTTTGCTTTAATTGCAACCTTTTGTGGGGTCAGTGGTTTGCTTTAGACTAATGAAGAGCAAAACAAGGATTTTATCACATCAAATCCATTTATTCTTTCAGCGTACACCAGAAGACTGGTACTTACTCCATTGAACTGGATAGCGTTGAACTGAAGAACATATATAGAACACTGATGTCAACGACATCAGTGCTGGTGAGTGAGAGGTTGATGATTGAGTAAAAGCAGGCGTGGATCCAGGGGTTAGCGCACCCAGCACGTACCCCCTTCGGCCAACAAATCTGTAAAATTGACCGTGAAATTCTGCAATTTGGAGCAAATCATTGAAATCCACCGCAGATTTCAGTGTTTCTAGCACAGTGTGCTCCCTCTTTTCTGAAATCGTGGATCCGCCCCTGAAAAGGTTGATGATTTAGTAAAAGGTTGATGATTGAGTGAAAGGTTGATGATTGAGTAAAAGGTTGATGTTTGAGTGAAAGGTTGATGATTGAGTAAAAGGTCGATCATTAAGTTTGAGTGAAGTGGTTTATGCACAACGATCTATCCTTGAAATCCCTGTCGGCCATTTTGTTTCCAGAGTTTGGATTTTTCTCCGTGGCTCAACTGCACTGTCCATGGCAACCAGGCTGGGGAAGTCATCGCTCACGTGGGTGAAAAAAAAAACAAGAGGTCATCAAAATACTCTAGATTTGTGAGTATGAAGAGGCGTGCGTCTTTTTTCACCATTGAATCGATTAGATCTCCAGTTAGATTACCTGGTTAACCCTTGCAGTGCTGCACACTCTGGCACTAGTGGCAGCCACTGTTGGAGCATATTGAATAATTCTGATAAAATAGTATAGATGGGGACACAGTTTGTTGGTATTTTCAGAAAGTGAGAATTCTCCTTTATACCCTGGTCCCAGCATTGCTGAGTATCTGCATTATAGGCCTAATGTCATGGCAACCAGCAGTGCTGAGTCAGAACACTGGACTTCCATTGTTGTTTTGGTTGCCGGGTGTTTAGTTATTTTAACGTTTTTTGCCTCTTTCAGTGGATTGCAAAGTTCGATGAAGTACCTCAGGTGACAAAAATGGAGCGTGATTCTGCAGGTCAGTTTGTAAATACAGTTGATGAGGTTGAACCAAAGAGTGCCGATGTCAGTGACAAGGAAGCTCCTCTTGTGAATGAGAGTCAAAGCGAGGGGCGATGTTGTCTGTCGCCTGGAGCTGATGGTAGTGGAGATTGTGGAAATGAGGTGACTCCAGATGACGGCGTACAGATGAAGGGTACAAGTGCTACTGATGATAATGGCATTGATGGCAGCTCTGGGACTAAAGGTGACTGCAATGCTGCAGTCAGTGGTGCCAATGATGTTTCCATAGACTCTTTAGGGCTAACAGACGTGCTGAAAGGGCAACTTGGTCCACATTCTCAGACCCAAAATTCTGCAGGGAACTTGTCAAGTGATTCATGCATTGAAAAACCCCCAAATTCTGGAGGAAACGTGTCAAAGCATTCATGCATGGAAGAAGCAATGGGACCACTGAAGGCAAAACGATTGAAGTTCTCCGAAAATGTTGTAGAGTATTCTTATTTAACGTCAGAGACTCCTCGATCGGTTTCTAACGATCAAGATGCAGAGAATTCAACACAGTTGAAGGGTGACGATGATGAAAGTGTTGCATATCCTCACGGTAAAAGTACAAATAAAGCAGGTGCTGAACATTTGAAAAGTTCGTGTCATGGCGGTGGTGATGATGCAAGCAGTTCATGCCCTGTAGAGGCAAACACAACTGAAATGGATGCCAAAAACTCAGCTGAGGCAGGTGACGGTGATGCTGAATGCATTTCAAGTGCACCGCAAACTACAGATTGTGCTACTGCTGAGAAAGGGGACGACATGGACAAGGAGGTGGAAAATACGAAGGGAAGGTCTGCAATATTAGAGATACCAGCGAGGGATGTCCAGGAAGCTTCGAAGAAATACTACCTGGCTATCAGGGATTTTGATTTGGTGAGATATCCACATACTAAAAGCTTATGCGGCCCATACATGATCAATATTATTGCACAATATGAGGACCAAAATGGGCAATGCAATATTATTGCCAATCGTTCTACCCATCGTACCAGAAGCCCCTATTTTGGGCCTCATTTGTGTCTCATTATTCCTGTAGAAAAATGTACAGGTCACTTTTTCATGACGCAACGTCAACAGGTTAAATGATGTTGCGACGGGTCGATCGATCGCAGAGCCACCGCGTAGCAAAGTTTGTCACGTGGGTATCTCATTTCATGAAAATTAATAACCTTGCCAAATTCTGACATCTGACAGAAATCCTGGAATTTGTTCAAGGTTTTCTCAAAATTGCTCTCCCATTCTTTAGGCCACAAAATTAAACGCAGATGAAAATGTGCACAGTATGGACCATCTTGCAGTGGATAAAGTCAATGAATACAGTCTTGGTGCCGTGTGTCAGGTGAGTGCGTCGTAACTCTGCTCCCAACAGAGGTTTCATACTACAGTGAAGATATCACTCTTGATTTGATTTCCAATGCACATACCGGTGTTTAGAATTCAATGTGCTGTCATAGTGGTGCAGTGAACACATTGGCGCCTGTCAATACTGAGCGTCTGGGTTCGATCCCCTGCGAGACCTGTTCTCCATGTGATACAGAGTGACTCCATGAGAGCAGTGGTCTTTTCCAGGCACTCCAGTTTCCTGATTTTCTTGCAGGTGAAATGGAACCCAAATCTTCATTCCTGTAACTGGCTGATGGTGGCGACAAAATCAGGTCTCGTTCGGCTCATCAATGTCTGCAGTGCGATAAGGAATCAAGCCAATTATTGATTTTAAATGCATTTTACAGGCTTTATACCTGGATGTCATAATAGCCTTCGGCAGTGCCATGGTTTCTGTGATAACTCTCTTCATTCTGTTCATGATTTGTAAATATTCAAGAAAGTTACTGCCAAATAATACATTTTTGAGAGGTTGAATAAATATTTTTCTGTAACGATCTACTGCTCTTTACTTTTACTTATCAACCTGTGAATATTTTGGCTTCAGTTCCATACAAGTTATGACCATCTTGAGTGTTGTTAGGCCTAGCTACACATCACGACAATTGACATAAGCATTTGTTTGAGCATGTTCTTCTCCCCCATAGTTTGTAGCACAGGGAACAAGATGTGGCAAAGAGAGGATGCAGCACACATACATTTGCTCTCAGACATGGTTTACAGAGATGATCTCATTGAGATTCTCCATGCATCTCCAGTCAGCTGCCAGACTGGAATTGGGCTCTAGTAGCTATTTACCGCCTTGAGGACATCCACAGCTGATGTGGCCAAGGTGCATGACATATGAAAAGCAACAAAGACCTAATTTTGCTGAGTTTTACTTTATTTATTTGATTATTACAACATTCATATCAATAAATAATTTATAATTTAGCAGATTAAAATGTTCCCAAGGCATTTACACGACACAAGAAATCAAAAATCTCCGGGTCTTGTGCTCTGAACTCAAAATGATGCAAGTTATAGTCCGAGTACTTATTTGACAGAAGCTTTGAAAAATGTTGTGCCAACAATTTGTAGCCGCATGTTAGTGCAACTTGGAAGCCATTATGGAATGTACTTAACTCCCAGTTATATGGCAGCCTGACCTGCTGGCCACAAAGGATTTTCTTTATGGCCAAGGTTTAGCGTGCCAAACTTCCTTCACGGCCGTGTGCTTGGTTTGCCGAACTTGCAATCCAAACTGCCCATGCTAGCACCAGTATTTTCAATTGAATGAAAGCAGTACGACATAAAAGCAAACATTTGTTGTGCCTTGGACATCATATGGCAATTTTCAATGCTGCCAAAAACAAACTGCTTGAATATTCAGAAGAAACTCTGAAAATACTCTCGCAGGAATTAAACTGAATGCCCTTTCTTTGAATAATTTCCCGCTGAATAAATTAAATGCTTCCATTAGCATGATTCTGATAGTTTTTCCAGTAATGACATGGAATTACCCGTGTAAATTACACAGAATTTTTAAAATCTATTTGCATGCCCTTTTGTGTTTTTGATCATAACTTGGCCTTTAGACTTGCAACCATTGGCTTCATGTACTTGAAAATTCCAGGTGGAACCTGTAAAAGAAAGGTTACAGGTAGAGGCTAGGGTAGGATCTGGTCTTGAGGGATTGTAGTCCATGCATGAGGCAGAGTGCCTACAGTCATAGCATCTCCCAAAATCTACACTGTAATACAATGAGGAACCGGACGAACTAACGTCACGACGTGGCGCTGCGATCGATGAGACCGAAGTTTCTTTTTTCAACGTGATTTCCAGTCATTTCCATTAACTTCTGGCTTGAAATAAACCCTACTTTTTCGGTCGCATGACAATAAAATTTACACCATCTTGTCGCGGATGAAAATTTCTGCACTTTCATTGCTTTTTTCCTTAAAATAAAGAGGTAGGATGGCGATAACGGCAACGTCTTTATCTCATTTTTTCCTGTAGAAAAATGTACAGCTGATTTTTTCATGACGCAACGTCAGCACATAAAACGACGTCAATGACGTCGGTTCGGTCTCATCGATCGCGGCGCCGACCTGTCGGGATAAACGGCACGCGGGTTCCTCATTCGCAAGCACATACCTCGGTTTCATTCAGCGTTGAAAGCTGGGCCCACTTGTAGAGTTTCTCGTACACTTGGCCATCGTAGCACCCGAGAACACTATCCAGGATCCTGTCTGGGATATCAAACGCATCGACTAGAGCAACAGCGTTGGGGCGGATTTCAGTGAGGAGATCGTACAGGGTGTTCTGTAGCATGTCAAGTTGTGTGCGACTGAGGTAATTATCCTGAAAGGAAAGGTGACTTGTTAATAGATTGGAGGTATTTTTGAAACATTCTACATCATCAAGTTTTATATATGTCTAAAACTAACCTTGAGAAAATCCCCAGAATTCTCCAGTATCCCATGGACAGCATAAAGACGAAACAGCGCTAGCATCACAGGTTTGATCGAGACTGGCATGGTTGTGATTGTCACAGCGAATGTATTGATGATGAAGTAATGGCAGTGCACCTGGAAGATAACATCAACAAATCCAAGAAATAAACGACCGATTTGTCTGAAATGGGACGTAGAGAGGCCAGAGCATTACCTGTCAGAGTGGCGTAGTGGAAACATCACCACTTGTCACCACTGAGGTCCCAGGTTCAACCTCCAGCCCTCGAATCAATATTTTAGCATCACATCTTCAGATGGGTGTACTTACCGTTGCAGCCTTGACCAACAGCACCGACGACAGATCCCACGCCTGGTATTCTGGCTTCATGCGGCTGACCTCATTATAACGTGCCATTGCTTCATCCACGCACGCATGCGCTCGGTGTTTGTACACCTGTACCAAGTCATCAATGCGTAGATTCTTGTCAAGTGTGGAAGTCGTCGTTCGATCGTCGCTAAGATACGCCATGAATCCAGGAATGTGTTCACCGTTGGTCGCCCGCCTGTGGTATTTCTTTAGGAGTCTGTAGAATAATAGGAATACCACCTTAGCACAAAATGTTCATGGAAAACTTTGATAAAACGGTGCAGTTCATCACAGACTGAACAGTTTTCAGCAAAATTTCACGACCCACCTCGCTGTCTGCAACATCATGACTGTGTTTTCACCCTCATATGTACAAGCAGGGACAACATTGGCATAAATTTTGGGCAGGCCGCTGGCGTGGGAGTAGCCATGGCCGCCACATGCCAGGCGGCATGTTTCGATCATGGAACTAGTCTCCCATGTTGTGAATGCTTTGGTGGCGGCGGCGACGGCATGAAGCTGGAATAAAACCAAGAATGAGGTGAAATCTTTCTGTATTATTTGGTACGCAGTGGCGACTTGACCTGATATTGAACCCATGACCTTTCTGTCACGAGTCCAACCCTCTTCGCTCTCCGTAACAACAGAATTGCGGCTTACCTCTGGAAGGGAATCCAGGTTCCCCAAGTTGATATCATCTTGTATCTTAAAGAACATGTCGACGACTTGTTTGCCGACGAACACGAAGGCATATGCTGTGGCTAGGACCGGAAATAGTTTATATTGCTGTGTCTGATAGTCCATGATAAATGCCTCCGATCTGAAAACAAGATGAACAATAAACATACTGACCGCCTTAAATACTTGCCCACATAATTCAGGTTTCTCTCACTTTATGCTAATTGCCGACAGCAGACTCACCCAGGTTCCATTTCTGACTGTTTCCTGACGGCGCTGTATCGGATTGCTATTGTGGCAGACTCTGCCAGTGATTGACCCATAAACGCTGTAATTACAGCTCGGACTAGCAACATGGTTCCATATGTTAATTTGGAATTTTTTGACTTTGACACGTATGTGCCGTCATTTAGCACCTGAAATATGAAAATCCGAGAGGAATTCATTCAGTACCAAAGTTTTGTTTGATTTCTACTGCAGAACCTCCATTATCGGACACCTCTACAAGAGCAACCTCTGTAATACCTCTGCATTCAGGACAACTCTCTATTAAGGACAGCATTGGTCCATCCTAAATATGTCCTGATAGAGAGTGTTCCAATTGACATGTACATGCAAAACTATATTCATTTACCTGTCCATGTTTCATCAGCATATGGTCCCTGGGAACACGCACTTTGTCAAAACGAAGAAAGCCATTATCCATTGAAGCGAACCCTAACTTTGGCCCGATGTCACCCACAGTAACACCAGGCAATGGTTGGAATGTGTCCAAGTCTCTGATCTGGACAACGAAGGCATGGAGCCCGTGATTCCTTCCCTTTGTGAACAACTGAGCAAGGACAAGGGCATAATTAGTTGTTTTCCCCACTGAAAAAACAAACAAGACTTTGGTACAGTATTCAGGCTTGTTGTCAAAAAATGAGATGCAACAAACCTCACAGGAAATGCAACTGAATGCGTATAGTTTGAATTGTGTGATAACTTACAATTTCCCGGCCACCACTTGGTAGCGGTAAGTGTTGGCATATCCAGAATGAATTCGTCCAATACGGGATCGTACGTGGCTGTGGTCTCCAGTCCTCGCAGGAATGTACCATGGCCCATTTCTGTCTGAGCGTACGTAGCAACGATCTCATATGTCATAGCCTTCTCTAGCCATTTTTCTTGCTGCTCGGGTGTTCCTTGGTTGAGGAGGGTCGGAATGAACATCAGGTCATGAAGGCTGAAGGGCTGTGATTCATGCGGACTGACCACTCTGAAAATTAGGCAATTAAAAGAACAATGAAGGTACAGTTTCTGATCCCTTTAAGTAGGAGTAGAAACACGGCCAAAGTCAAAGGAAGCCCCTTAATCTTCAGTCATGAGGCTAAGTACTTCAAATTTGTCACACATTAGAACCTAGTGGGTGGGACACCACTTTGTTGAGGACAGCAGAGTTCAGTCCCAGTTGTCACGTCTGATCATTTTGACCTCAGTATCATATCAAGGACACCTCTAATTGAGGACAGCACTGGACAGTCCAAAAGGTGTCCTCAATAGAGAGGTTCCACTCTACTTCTTTATGCCTACCTCTTGAACATCGCTTTCTCATATGGATCATGAAGATCATGTTTCTCAATCATCAACATCATGTGAGATGCCTTCTTCAGCTGGAGATCCAGTGCTTCTGGTCTCGACATAAAACATATTGGCTTATGCTGAAAAACTGGGTCATCAATGGCAAGCTTCTCTGCAAGAACAAGAATAATTCAGAGTTGAGAGGGACATGACTCATGAGTCATGAGTGAGTGAAGGATGGATGCTTTTTTCAGGCCGCGAGGCTGGGCCGAGTCCGAGATAACTCAACTGTCACTGTCGACTGACAGAATGTCAGTTAGTTACGCGCCTAGCTAGGTAGGCCTATGTTTTAGAACAAGAATCAATAAACATGATGTAGGCCTAGTGGCAATATATATCGATATACATCTATTCACATAAGTAGTGTATGGTACCGTCACTGGTGTCACCAACGTCGGCAATGAATGCCATGAACAATGTCCGAGAATAGGGAGCCAAATGCATCCGACAATAGAACATCAGATTTCATGATTTACGCAACGTAGGCCTACTAGGCCTATCTTCATTCAACAATCAGGGTTATAATCTGGGTGACACCTTGCATTTCTTTGACATACCAATATATCTACGTCGTGTAGTTTTTTCCTCAGACCCATCAAGGAAATTTGTCAGTAGATATGGATTGAATGTGGCTTTTGTACGTTCGTTTTGGAGATCAGGATGGACTTGGACTTCGCTCTCCCGATCAGCCATGTTGACGCATTGAGTGGTTGGGCTGAAAAAGAGAACTCGGAAATCGGAACGGATTCATCGGCTCGTTAGACGACTAGTCGCCTCACGTCGACTGGTCCCTTGTTCGTTGTAGGGTGTGTGTATAGGGCGTTTTTCCTTCCGATAAAAAGTATTTGATGCAGGTTCGGATTTAGGGGGGGGGCGTACGCCCCCTATTTTTTGGCAGAGCAATGGTTTTTTTAGCAATAAAAATTCAGTCACATAAAAATTCGAGTAATTTGCTCCCAGATGCCAGGAAAATGCATGTAAAAAGCATGGGCGAGGGCCCCCAGACCCTTGGTGGGCTTTGCGCTTTCACTCGCCACGTCCGGCGAGCTACGCCCCCTTTGTGTCAACCCTGGATCCGACCAGGGCTGTGATGCAGAAATTTGCCAAAGCTGACTACCTTTTGTGACATTTGCGGCAATTAAAACTCAATGCGTACGGCCTTGGCGTTAGGGGTGTTTTTAGTGAGTCGACTGACCCAACGCGCTGTCGATACGTCATTCAGCCCGGTCAGTCGATTTGAACAAACACCCCTACATGCCCTAGTCCTAACGCATTGAGTTTTGTCGCAATGTGCGCTTGGCTTCTAAGGCGGCGCCCCCCGGCGTGTCGACTGCACTGAGTTTTAACTGGCACAGGCTCAGGCCTTATCATATTGACCAGAAATTAATTTCAGAACGTGAAGATCTGCTGCTGCTGCTTCTGATGATGATGATGGTGATGATGATGATAATGAAGGGCGCGAAACATGACATTTTTCAGTCTTCAATGCGTTCCTGAGCATGCTGAGCGTTGTGTCCATCGTCAATGAAAAGCTGACATCGCGCACTGGCACACGACTGTTCGAATAAATTCGGCGCTTCACTGAATACATATTTCAACTGTAAATTGTAATTAGCGTTATTCTTACATTATTTTTATGGTTTAAATTCATTGGCGCAGATGACAAGCACCAAAAGATGCCAACCTCCCGTATACAGGTTAGATCAGCTGCCACCGCACGCATGGCCATGGACTCATTTACCTATAGTTAAAATTGGATCTTTTAAAACGATGAAAGAGATGATTGCCCTACCCTACACCTCCCTTAGATCAACCCGCCCCAGCTCTATGATTAGTCAGATGACCAAGAAAGGTGCTGACGGCTTGTGTATTAAGTGGGCGTGGGTCGGATTTTAGGCAAACAGAAGTGAAGGGTGTGGTTTCCGGGTGCCGAGCGCTGATCATTCCGCATTTTATACAAATCATACTCTTTAAACTCTTGCTCTGCATTTTTCTTAATTTCGAAGCAAAATTGGAAAGCCTTTGGTAAGAGAAGTCACACATTCGAATATAAATTTTTCAAATTTCCCAATGGTACCTTTTCAGTGGTTGATTTGGTGTATTACTCATGAATTCCGGATGCCGGTGTATCGCCAATTCGTCTTCCTGTTCACGAGCCGCCATATTCCGGGTAAAGCTCGGGCGAAAACTGGTGTTTAAATTTCCACAAAAGCGTGGTGAGTTCGGGGTAATTTGCGATATAAATGCACCAACTGACTCGTTAATCTTTTCGTTATTAGTAGATCTTAAATGTACGTGAAATTCTTTGTGTGTACGTCTGTAAGTTGCCCAGAACGCTCTAGACAGTTCATGCCGCCGGTCGTGCACCGGGAAGTGTGGGGCGGCCATATTTGACGTAGGCTGGCGCGAATGGGATTTGGGAAGTGTTGTCTATTCTCCACCACAGCCATG
>NMRB01004160.1:25894-43740 GCA_002633025.1 Notospermus geniculatus
TTTCTAAAACATGAAGGGCTCCATTGTACTGGGAGATTTTCTCCCAGGGCTCCCATGTTGTCAGTAGAGATTTTACTACTGTCGGTGCGACATGAGCCTATTCAGTGTGGCAGAATGTAACGGCTCCACTACACAGTGAACACTTCTCATGGGGCAACATGTAGCAAGTACTGTAATAAATTCAGAGTTTTTTTGACTATCACCCACATAATAATTATCACTTCAAATAATAACGTGTTTGGAGCTATTGATCTGAAATTTGGTACATATATACCCCTAGGTCGGATGACCTATGACACCAAGTTTCGATCCGATTCGACTCTTAGCTTGGCCACCAGGTGGCGGAAACCAAAAACACAAAAAGTGCAATAACTCCTGAACTAATGACTGGATTACCTCCAAATTTTTATCATAGGTGTATCTAATGAGGGTACATCTATACTATAAAAGGGAAAGGCCAAATTTTTGTGATGGGTAAACTCGAAAACTACCGCACGAACTGCGTGACGCTTGGTACCAGCGGGAAGCTTGCGACACGGACTAGGTTTGTAGCGAGTTCGTTCTTGAAAAACATGTGCGAAAGTGGTACGTTTAAGCGTTTTTGTTCGTTGCCGTGGTTTCCCTTCCGTGCCAAAGACGTCATTCCACGGTGACGTCAGCGCACAGTGACGTACGTATCTCACCGGTGATTGGCGCGGTAACGTCATTCCACGGTGACGTCAGCCAATCAGCGTCGTCCAAATCAACATCCTCATACGTCACAAATAAGCCCGTCATCGACACGTATGACGTCATCATGTACCAACATCAAATGCCGTTGAAACGGTCTACACTGAATGACTGACGTCATACGTGTCGATGACGGGCTGATTTGTGACGCTGACTGGCGATACCATGGGAACTGGGTATCCCGTGACGTCATGGGCGGGGTTTCCCAGCACAAGAACGAGTGACGAAATCGACAAAAGAATATAGGTCATCGCCACGGAAACCTGGGTTCATCTGACGTCACACGTGGGTCGCTCGCCGCAACCCTGTGAACTGCAGCTGTCCCGCCGATTTGTGAGTGGTGAATTTGCTGGCCAGAATGTCATGATTCCTCGAATACCACTTCTTCCAAGTGACTGCCCATTCGAACAGGGCAGTAGGAACGTCCTGGAGGGGGGAGTCAATAAAATAGTAAACCGTAGCCGTAATTTTTAGCAGCGAGCGCCGAAATATCGGCGGGGGTCCGGGGGCTCCCCCGGGAAAAGTTTAGAAAATAAAGAGTGCTTTTAAGCCATTTCCCAGCATTTGAGAGCAAAATTGGACACTCTTACCATGTATTGTACGTGTGGTTCATTATTGGTTTATTGGACTTGGGCCTTTTGGGACTAAAGGCACCCTGTTCCTATTGCAATGTCAATGAACAAGTCACAAGGACAGACCATGTCCTTGGCAGGCCTAGAATCACCATGCTTCTTACACCATGGGCAGCTGAGACCCTACGTGGGGTGCTCACGAGTAGCAAAATCCGACTTGAAAATCCCCGTCCACAGCAAAATAGTTCCTTCCGCAACTAATCTTTAGGAAAGTATCAATAGAAATTCACCCGTCATTTGACGGGTACTTTGCTAGTTACATATATAACGGGTTTTTGATTTGACCTACTTCTCAAGGTCACAGGGGTCAAAGTTCAAAATTTTGCCTTTAAGTGGCACGTTTCATAACCGCCATTGCTATTGACCTGAAATTTGGTACATATGTACCCATATGTATCCCTAGGGTTTTCGATTTGACCGACTTTTCAAGGTCACAGGGGTCAAAGTTCAGAATTTAGTCATTTGGTGGCGTGTTTCATAACTGCTTGGGCTATTGACTTGAAACTTGGTACATATACACACCCCTATGTCAGGTGAGCTATGACGCCACTTTTTGGTCCGATTAGATTATCCACTTGGCCACCAGGTGGCCAAAACCAAAGCTCAAAGTCCAGTAACTCCTGAACTGTAACTGGATTGTCTCCAAATTTGTATCAGGTGCATATAATGAGGACATGACCCTGGAACATTTCGATTTAACATTTGTCATTTGTTTTTCTGGTACGTTCACCCAGGTGAGCACATGGTCCATGGACCATTTCATTTGTCACTTGATGCGGTGGGGTAATGGAAATAGGTCAGCTTTAAACTCAAGCTTGTGGACAGCCTGGATTTTTGACGAAAAACTGACACCCCTCTGAATAATGGACTTGTCCACGTCAGCACTGCAGGTTGAGATCTTGAAGAAAAAACTGACGGAAGAATGGCACAACCAATCAAAATGAAATTTTCACTGATGTTTGAAGAAGCATAGAAGGCGTTGACGTGCGGTCGAACCAGATTAATTCCACCCCTCATAAATTGTTTATCATGGGGGAATCTCCAGATACCCCCCCCCCTTTTTTCGTGGGAATCACCGATTTTTCCATTTAATTGGCATTGGACCGGGTTTCAAAACAAGGATAATGATAGCGGAGGATAAAATCAGAAAAATCTCAGAAGCAGTGTGGACGTAGAGAACATCCAAAACTTTCATTTTTACGAACGAACTGGTTTACGATCGCCACTCTGTTTCGAATAAATTAACTTTGATCAGTAAAAATACCCGGAGAGTGCACTGCTTAACCATTAGGCTGATGACGTCATCGCTCATGGAGGAAAACTTCCTGTAATGTTTTCCTCCATGAGCGATGGTGCCATCAGCTAATGGTTAAGCACTGCACTTTGCGGGTATTTTTACTGATCAAAGCTTTTTTTTTCGGAACAGATTGGCGATTGTAAACCATTTCGTTCGTGGAAGTTTTGGAAGTACATCTAGCGTCCAATAGAAATACCTAGTAAGTCACATTTTTGGAAAAAATGAGTTAAGGCCAAATTCGTACTTGCTAGGTATTGTTTCATCATAATACACATTTTTTGTTTGCAAAATGTTCGCCAAAGCCTCGGAATGACAGACGTGAAAACTTAGTAAGTGCACCACTAAGTTATTAAATTTGCGACTTATTATGTAATTATCTTTGCAAACTCAGCATGAAACCAGAGGTAAAACATAGCATGTCGCATTTAATCCTGTTATATAACATATTGTTTAAAAACATCTTAAAATTACTTCAGAACAATTAATTAGAAGTGTTTTCCACAACAAAACTCTTCCAGGTTGTCATTCCAACTCGGGAAACATAAACCCATTTTTCTCGAAAATACCAAAATGTGACACACTAGGTATTTCCATTGGACGCTAGACATGTAGTCTACACCCATAACGCTTCTGGGTGTTGTCGGGGATTCCCTCGAAAACAACAGAGCATTTTGGGATCCGTCTATGATAAACAATTTAGGAGCAGTGGAATTAATCTGGTTCTACCGCCTAACAACACCTCCACCGGTACTTCCCCAAACTATTGGTAGAATACATGCATGTTTTCAAAATATTAACAGAAGGTATTGTCACCAGTCATATTTATCTTTTTCTTTTCATGGAAGCACGATGGATTGTGGGCCATCTGAATACTATGATCGGAATACACAGAAGTGCCAACCGTGTTCCACTCCCTGTCGGATAAGTGCCGCTCTCTGTAAACATTTCGGATGTGAAGGTAAACAAGCCTGGCGGCGACAGTTTCACAAGGTGACCTCAGGGGTGGCACTCAGCCTCATTCCCCAGTCTTCAGCAGCCGTGTATTGGCATATAAACACACATGATGGCGTATAGGCCTACACAACAACCAGTGATTAACAGTCGGTCAATATTTACCTGGATCAGTTGTCTGATCAATCCGTTATTTGGTATCTTCTTTATGGCCTTGAACCTGATGTTACTGGACCTCGTTGCCTCGATAGGATTAATTCCAGTCTGTTTTTAATGGGGCAATCCAGAATCTCTACTGTTCAACCTCTCGATAATAGGGATCTCTACTGTACTATAGGTTATACTATCCACTTCCTGTTCAGTGAGTTTCATTGTTTATCAGTTCTTTGGCAAGTTTAACCTTGACCTCTGACCTTGACCTTCACCTATGATCATCAGGGTCATTGCATAATCGAAATTGGCATCCTAAATAACCTAAATATGGGTGTTATCAAACCTCTACTGCTACTACAGATAGAGACATTTCAAATTATCAAGTTTGACCTTGACCTGATCATCAAGGTCATTGCATAATCGAAATCGGCATCCTCAATAACCTGAGTATGGGTGATATCATGTCTCTACCTCAGCCACAGGCAGAGATATTTCAAATTATCAAGTTTGAAAATATCGAAATCTCATGATATCTCAATCACCCGGACACATGAGGCTGAGAATTTTAGCACACTCGTGCCCTTGGATTAGCAGGCATGAATTAAGACTTGTTTCATGTTGATCAGTTGACAATGTGGCAAGTTATCTCAAAATATCAAATTTTGTGATATCGAACATCGATATCACCATGACCCCAACATCTCAGATCAAAAGTAATCAGCTCATTTGATTCCTAGGGTATAAAAACCTAAGTATAGAACTTGCTTCTATTGCTGTAGGTGTTAACTGGTTATAGGAGCCGATTTTTGCCATCAGATAAAAGCGTGATGGACAAAATATCAAGTCTGATACGATGATTACATCAATGATGGAGGCATCTGAGGTTGAAAATGATTACATCACTTTTTCTGCCTGTAAGTGACGCTCCTCTGTTTGATAACTCATTTTTGAGTTACTGAACAGTCCACTTTCCATACTCGGCCATGTTGCAAACAGTGACACTAGGACTTATAGTACAGAAGAGCCACCTGGAGGTGTAGTTTTCCCTGGATAGCCCCAGTGTGCAGGAGTTTAATAGAGAATAGCAAGGGTTTTGTCTGATGGTTATGGTACGTTTATTTTATCACATGTTCTGCCTAAATGTTAATCAATGTTAATCTGTGTGGTTGGGTACGAGCGCAGGTGGTTTCTTCTTTGTTTCTCTAGCACGTCACTTGTAAATATTTATGGAATATTATCCCATGTTGCCATTGTAAATATTCATCTGTAAGAGGTTAGCCATAATGTGCTTTGCAAGCGGCACCCCGATTAACCTGAATAAATTAATTAATTGCCTTGCGCAATCATAAGATTGCTGCGCAATTATAGGATCAAAAAAAATGCGCAACGCAATCTTAAGATCGCGCTGAACTGCAGCATTCATTATGTGAGTGAGCAGATATCACTTTAATCAAAGAGGCGCCGCTGATTGCTGAACACAGAAAGCCAAAAAGAGACTGGAACTTGCAGTTATCTTGTTCTTTATTCTTGAAATTACATTTTTTTATTGAAAATACAGCAACATTCATTTCATGAGAAGAGTTAGTGAACACGAGAAGTAAAGTGGCACACTTTCAGCTGTAGGCCCACAAACAACGATCTCATCAGAATCTTGACTAGTAAAGGCCTCACATACAATGTAAAATAGGAAGAATGCCATGCACGTCGGTCTTAGTCTCGTCTTGTCACGTCGGTGACATACCAGTATGGGCCCCCTATGATGTCCTCAGAGGCTGGAGGAAGGGCACGTGACGGAGTCGGATACGGATCCATTGCTCGTGCCTGCGCAACTAAAACTTGCAACTCTTTAAAATATGACGATGTCAGATCATCAGTCATTGTATCAAACATTCGGAGGTGGTAGCCTGCCATCCATCGTAAGCGCAGCGCAATCGATCGATGCTTGCGCTCTCTATCGATGCTTGCGCTAATTACCAGTTTTTTTTCATGGAGCACTGCTCTCCCAAGCGCATGCTTTCTACACCATTCATATTACAATAAGGGGTGGACTGAATGACTGACTGACTGTACACCGCTGATGTTTCATTGGCTGGAAATTTACTAACCAGGGCCCAAGTTCCCGAAGCCGTCGTAAGGTTAACGATGTCGTTAAAACTGGAAAAATGCATAGCGTAACGACATCGTTAAAGCTGAACTGCATGCATAAAACCAGGGCCTCTCACGTTTTAAAAAAACACCCGCGCCACAGCGCGGGCAGTGACTGAAATAACCTGGGACATCCGCCATGTTTTAGTGCGACTCCAAACATGATAGAGTACCCAAGCATGTAGGTGGCAGCACCTTATTTGCGTCCTGACCATCAACAAGTGGAAGTCACGGTGTATGTACATGTGCATGTAGGCCTACATACCAGAAGCCCATGTAGGCCATCGGTATGTACAGGCTATACAGACAGTACACGCCCACCTCATGAAAAGGCGAAAGAGCTGTAATAAAACAAATATAAAAGAAGCTGTAGGCCTGACACGACTATCATATATCATAAACTCAAAAATTAGCCTACGACATTCACTTGCCAGATGTTTCACCTATCGGGCCCCGCCTATCCATAGGCCTCCGGACATGCATGCACACACTGAGCTAAGGGACGAACAAAGACACCCCAATTTAGGCCTAGCAAATATGAGAACTGAGGCCGAAATGAAAAAAGACGGAAAACAGTACTATGAATGCTCACCTTACACATCCTGATAGTCAAAAGTAGCCGACATAAACCAAAACAAGCGGAAGACTCCTCACAAATATTCCTCGCCACCGAATGTTGACGTGTCATGGCCCTATTGTGCCTTTCCTGTAACCTAGGCCATATGATCAATACTCGATGAACGAACAATAGGCCTATATAGGCATTTACTCCTTTGCGAAACCTGGAGACGACTATACCCAATACGCAATAACTTCACCTAGAAAAAGGGCACGAACAAACCAGCGAACTGCTGGTGTAGTGGAAAACGTGCCGATCTTCCAAGCCAGTACTTGGAGGTTCGAATCCGGAACCGGGCTCTTCCTTTTTTCATTTGAACACTTTTTCAGTATTTCGCTTTTCTGATATGTTGGCCTACATGCACATGCACTTACAGCGTTGATCACTTCTTGGTGGTCAGGACGCAAATAAGGTGCTGCCATCTACATGCTTGGGTACCCTATCATGTTTGGAGTCCCACTAAAACATGGCGGATGTCCCAAGATATTTCAGGTACTGCCCGCGCTGTGGCGCGGGCGTTTTTTAAAAACGTGCGAGGCCCTGGTTTTATGCACGCAGTTCAGCTTTAACCTTACGACGGCTTCGGGAACATGGGTCCTGGTTCCCTGGGCTCCGACGGTGGCACTGACTATTTGTGCTTCGATATGAAGCGCCACCGTCGGACGCCCAAGGAAACAGGTTAGAAATTACCGGCACATTGCCAGCGAACAGTGGGCGTCGCTGGTCAACAGCGCACTAGAGTTGAATGAGTGAGCACATAACCTTTTGTCACCTTTATAATAGGGGCACAAGAAGCGCAGTCCAAAGCAAGCAAAGAGCATTAGAATTCAATTGTGGCGCATACATGTAGGCCTAAGCCTTTTGTCATTTAACCAGTGTGGTGACTCAAATCTGTGGATACGCATTGTAAGCTTCCTGTCTAGCAGACGACACATTTTAGCTTACTAAATAGGCATCGACGCCAAGTTAAACTCATAGATAGTTGAAGATGATATTATAATACAGGTATATGACCAATAATTGATCCGTAATATGCGATAACACTTATAAAAATTGGGAATTTGCAAAACTGAGTGTACGCATTGTAAGAATGCCTGTCTGAAGGAGTGTACGCATTGTAAGACGACACAAATTGTTTCAAAAAATAGCCGATTTAACTATTCTGCCAAGGTGTTAGCTCAATGAAATGGACCCAAGCATTCATTTAAATGCACTCCTATCAACTATACCGGTACTCTGCTTACTAACAGTAAGACCGCCACCACCTCCTCTCAAGGTGGCGGTCTTCATTGGTTTCACTGGATTTCTCTCTCCCTGTCGCCAATCTGTGGTTTCGGCAGGATAACAACCCTAGCTTCCCGCTGATACCGGTGTAACGTAATTCAGTGCCCCTCATAAATCAGTGCCCTACCCTATTAGGCTTTTTTTCACTGTGAGCATTCCCTATTGTCAAAATCTCGCAATACAAAGGATCAGCATTCCCAATGAATAGAGCAGTGCCCACTGTGAAAAAACCCTATTGTGTTTGACGGAATAAGCCGCACGAGTAGAGAAACCAATATTCAGGATACAATAGTTGTTGCTTATTCCTAACAGTCCGCCACACCTGACTGTCCGCGTGAAATGCGACACCAGGCACACCATAATAGCCAATAGTCGCAATTATAGTGGTAACGTTAATACGGCTTCCTACAACTCATTACTAAATTACTCCAAGTCACGCGATACCAAGAATGGGCAGCATTAAGGTCGATCTATACCCATTGGGTGCCGCCGAACTGCCCAACTTAAACTCGTGATAATTCATTGATAACAATGATTACAAAAACATTTCTTTTATTCATTATGATTCATTCAGTTACACGCCAATGGGTCGCTTGGAATGCGCTTGTTTGGGGGAAAACCCAATGACTATAGATCGACCTTAAACATGCTGGCTAAGTGGATTCGAACCCGCAACAGTTGTCTGCGATAAATGGATAGTAATCCCTGCCTGGGTTGGGCTTAATTTGCATGGTAAAGTCCGAGCTCAACTGTTTCGCTTGGACTGTCGCAATAGACAGTTGAACAACAATTCGTTCAACAGTCACAACAAAACCATGGCACTGAGAAAACCAAGGCAAAGTGAGGTACTAGACGGGTGAGAGTTCTTGTGACAAAGGCTTCACTGACCCAGAACAGAAATCCAAGCATGGAATATGATGGATACTGTCTCATCCATATCAAGAACATGAGCAACTTGTTCATCGGTGACAATGGGCCTGGCCGTCTCCCAGGTAATAACTGTGGGCGGAAAATATCAAAGAGGGCGTGAAAACGTTCAAGAGTAACGCCACTCAGAGTCCAAAATAACCTTGGCCTCTGATTCAGATACCCGATGACGTCAGTTCCCTCGCCGGGCACGTAAAACGTTCCAAACAGCGCATTGTATATATCACCAAAGTTTATATCACCGTCATTAAATGAACAATTGATTGTTCAAACACTTGTCGTTCACACTCATAAGCCACCAAAAGCAACGCTGCTTCATCCATGATAAACACATACAATACGACGAATGTCAATATTGTTTCTCCCCACGCCACACAAAGAACTAATCATTGATACATAATCGGTGTTCAAGCGAGCGCATTACCCGCGGGTTATGAGTGATCAGATTTCCGCCTAATTGACTATTGACTGCAGGTAGGCTATTATACTGGTGTTTCTTGTCACATTTCACGCGGACAGTTAGGGATCCCGGACTGTTAGGAATAAGCATCAACTCTAATAGAACCTTTTGTAACCCGGGCACTGGTTTACGGGTACATTCATTTACACTACACCTGGTGTCATGCTGGTCGTGCGGTAGTTTTCGAGTTTACCCGTGACAAGAAATGAGCTGTTCTCTCTTATTATATAGACTAGGGCATGCTTGCCACCTGTTTCAAGTTTAGGCCTACATGTACATGTGAGGCTCTATGTTTCTGTAATTGACTCTTTGCTGGTAGAGCGATGTAAGTGCCTAAATGCGTTAGGACAACAAACTTCATCTAATTTAACAGTACATTGTTGGTGGATGACCCCCAAAATCAATAGGGTTCCGTGTAACATGGATATCTACAATTCCTGAAAATTTCGCGGCGATATGTGGCCGCGTATTTTTTTAGTTCTGCCGAAACCACAGATTGGCGACAGAGAGAGAGCGAGACATCCAGTGAAACCAATGAAGACCGCCACCTTGTGAGGTGGTGGCGGTCTTAATTACTATTCGTAAGCAGAGTATAGTTGATAGGAATGCTTGGGTCCATTTCATTGAGCTAACACCTTGGCAGAATAGTTAAATCGGCTATGTTTTGATTTACAATTTTGTCGTCTTACAATGCATACACTCGTTCAGAGAGGCAGTCTTACAATGCGTACACCCAGTTTTGCAAATTCCCAATTTCTATAAGTGTTATCGCATATTACCGGTCAATTATTGGTCATATACCTGTATTACAATATCAGCTTCAACTATCTATGAGTTTAATTTGGGATCGATGCCTATTTAGTAAGCTAAAATGTGTCGTCTGCTAGACAGGAAGCTCTTACAATGCGTATCCTCAGATTTGAGTCACCACACTGTTAACGCGCATTGGGGATTAGAGCATAGCGTCTAACAGTGTATTATTATCTTTGGGATTTATCATTTAGTGGGATTCAGCGTTGTAATTCAATATTTGACCTTGGTCTGTGTATTGTATTTACGNCGATGACTTACCACTTGTCCCGTACTTCGTGATTTCGTCATGTTACCATAAGCTCCGCTTAAACTATCTGTACTGTCTCTTCGCACTGGAAGAGAAAGCAATCATTCAGAAGGGTGAAAAAACAGTCAAACATCTCGGACACCGCTGAAACTGACAAAACCTGCCATCAGTTGAGAGGTGTCCTGATTTTAGACCTCAAATTTGAATAGAACTGACAAATTTGGTGACGAATCAAAGTGTATTTCACCACTTTGCATCCCAATAAATTGAAACTACCTGCAGATGATCCACTCCCTGATCTGGCGCCACGACTACCGGCTGATTTAGCGTAACCTAGTGTTAGCAAAAAGCGATGAAAAAGGTTAGTAATGGAACAACTCACTGCAATATGAACAGAAAACACCACATGCTAAGCTGGTTTAGAGACAGGGTTCTTCCTCCTCGCCCAGGATTTTTTTCAAGGACTTTTCCAGCATAAATTTCAAGGACCTTCATTCGCATTCCAACATCTCACAATTGTGCTACTTCATTATCAATCCAGCCTCCAGGCGACTTACGGCAGTGTACTCATGACAGTCTAGTGTGTACAGCAGCGCTGTGCGCGCTGTAGTGGCAAAGATGGAAACCATTCAATACATACTCCTGCCACATGACCATGCCGTTCCCGCTTCCCGCGATCGGACAGCAGCAGAAAGACACAGACGATCGAAAAATATTAACAAAGGTCGTTTGAAAATAAGCAGTGTTGATTTTATTTTGATGACAGATTGTATTCCAGGACTTTTCAAGGACTTTGGAAGAAATTGGGGACTTTTCCAGGCCTTTCAATGAAAATTAATTTTCAAGTACTTTTCCAGGTCTTCCATGACCGTACGAACCTGTAGAGAAGTATGGAAAGCAGAATGACTTTTGCGGCCAAAATCTGACTGTTTATGCCAGCAAAAAGTCACTCATCAGAAGTCAATTGTAGTCAGCAATGTGTGAAACTGTTAGATCTCAATTTTCACAGCAATGCACAATGTTGCTCATCACATTTGTTAGTTGTGTTATATATGCAAGCTCTACAGAACACTAAAAGCATAAACTGAGCAGTAATCAAGAAAATGAACTTACTTCCTCCTGTCCTGGTGCCACCAGCAGACGGCCTAGTCCCATAGCCACCATTCTGCTGCGTTGAAGTCATATTCATCTCTGTTTTCTGTTTCAATCTTGGTGCTCGATACTAAGAAAATACGAATGATAATGATTGATTGATTGATACTTTCTCACAATGAACTAACTCACCCGGAGATCAGACCTGGGACATGACTATTCGAACAGCTAGGCCTACTTACAGTAGGAACCATTTAAATTGACAAGCATAGGAGTGTTTGTTAAGAGGACTTACTTGAGTCCTAGCTGCTGCCCTCTGCTTCGCCTGGTCCGAGATGACTGGTTTGCTTGATATCCTATCGTGTTTCTCTTTGCAAAATGGTTCATGGCGTCCGTGAGCTTTCTCATTGAAACGCCGTCCGCAATACTGGCACTGTATGTAATCTGAAAAGAATTGCTCAGTCTCATCACTTAGGCCTGTTCATTAGTTCATTAAGTGCCAATATTTCTGTCTGACCTCTGTAATACTTGTGAATACCGTACTTGCATGTGCTGTGGATTGTTCTATTCACACTAATTTTTACGATCAACTTAGTTGACCCTCATCTGCATACCTGGATTTATAGACGGAGCTGGTGGTGGCGGAAGAGGCGCTCCTGTCTTTAAAGCCTGCGACACCCCTCGGGCATTCCTGATTGCCGCTATGAATTCTTGATGTTTTTGACGCCAGTTGTTCTTAGAAGGTGGGCTGGCCTGGAGCAGAAAAAGATAACTCAGCAATTTGAAGAGATGTCCAACATTTTGAAGACAATCACAGTGATGACTTGGCTCTGCTGTTTCACGTGACAGAGGGCCAAATCATAGAATCTATTGGAAATAAAACAGAAAATCATGCACAACGGAACCCCAGAACTGAAGATAACTGAAAACGGAAAAGAGGAATTGAGTCATTTCGACCAAAACGTACATGTACATGAAATTGGAGCAGTCAGCCACGCTTATTGCCAAAAGACAGCAGCAAAGTTCTAGCGGACAAATACAATAAAAATTCTCCTGATTGGTGCTCAGTCAATGATGAATCGTTCCGCTAGGCATTGAATTGGACCAAATTGATTCCTACTGGCCAACTGACTGACAGCTCCTATAGAGGCTATGCACTGACGTCATCAAATGACGTCATCAATGGGTATGATGCCACGTGTTGGATGGAAAACGGACGGAGCACGTGGTCAGATGCACTGCGTCAGCATGTCGCAACGTTCCATCCAACATGGCGTCACCTCGCTGATGACGTCACGTGCATAGCCTCTATTGGAATTCACCCCTTCCTTCCTTCATGCACATGTACAGAGATCACTTCGCTCCATCCATTGTGAAACCATCTATATCTACCTTCTTAGTTCCTGATCCAGCATTGGCCTAAAATCAAAGAAACTTTTCATAGACGCTGGATTATGATACCACACAGACAAATGCTAAAATCAAAGTTTAATTATTCCTTGACCGGATGTTTCAATACAGATGTCCCTTGAACATTGGTTAGTCATGTTGGCGTTTTCTCAGTGGGTAGGATGGATGGGCATAGCCGGATGAATTTATCTCTTAGTTTCATGATGCCTGGCTATTTTGAGACTAAATTATGCTCACCTTCGGTTGTTGTCCTGGACGGATGGTTGCCTTTGTGGGAATATCAGATCCCATTGCTCGCTGTTTTCCTGAGTCAAAAACTTTCCTCTTCTTTGACTGTGTCTTTTGACAGACTTTTGCATGGCGTGCCTTGAAATCAAATAATGACAAGTTTTACGGCACTTTTTTTGGGGGGGGGGAGTTATCAAAACTTGCTGTACATACAATACTGCAGGGAAAGTGGCCAAGTTTAGATACGTACCAATGTATCTGGATTGAAGGTTCGGCCACAGTGAGGGCATGGTGCGAACCCCCCACCCCCACCCCCATACTCTTCATCTGAAATATAAATAGAAATGGATACTATATATATATCACAATCACCTACCCCTACCTCATATTACAAGCCATTGAACTGTGAGAAGCCAATGTTGACTTTATTATGACCCATTTACACTACTACAGATACCGTATAAATGTCAAACTCAAGCTACTACCGGTATTCTGTATACATGTACTGGGTACTTCAGATAGTGGTCAAAACAATCTTATTCTTAATACAGGTCAGTCAGACCACCATTGATGTGTTGTGTAGATTAGACCTGAAACTTCAATACAGCCAATATTACCAATAATGAAGCAGGAATGTTTTTCACATTCCATCCTTTGACATTAGTACAAGCCAAGTTCATTTCTTTATTCTAAGAGTATTCTCCCTGTCAGCAAAGAGAGGCAAGCTTCTCCTTATATTGAATGAAAGAGTTCATTCATTGAGAAAGTTTTGCATGACTAACCTCAGATCACGAGATCTGTCAAAAGCAAAAGAATTCAGCCCTAAATAGGAAAAAATAGCAGACATTCTTGACCTATACTCACTCAATGGTGGGATTGCACCAAGGATTGTCAATGGAATTTAAGAAACCAATTATTGTTCAATGAACCATGTCATGATGTTAACTGATAAGCGGTATTCAACTGTGGGGTCAGACTGTGTATGAGAACATGATGACGTGGATGATGTTGAATTAGGCTAGGCCCCTACGTTGTTGAACGTACATTAGGCCTCTTAAAATTAATAAAAACTGTTTTACATGGCCGCCCGCCTCAATTTTTTGGTGCCGCCTTGATTTTATATTTTTCAAAAAGTCAGTTTTTTTCATCCCAAAAACCGTCAGAGATTGTCAGTTATGTTTAGTAACTATAGACTCCCACAGTTCTGTCAGGGTGATCCAATTAAAGTGACCCTCAAAGTATAGAATTAGAAGGGCTGTACAAAATGTTGAGATATTCAGAAATTAAAAGTAATTTTCCAGTAATGGTGATCTCTGCTGTCCTTCTTCTTGTTGAGGAAAAATATAAAATATAAAATATAAAATGCCCTACTCACCAACATTTCAGAAGTTGGAGTCATGTATTGTAAAACAATTAATTAATTTTAAGCGGCCTTTGGCCTAAAAGTCTTGTCAACTGTCAGACAGACACACAGACTGACATGTTATATGACGCAATAGAGATAGTCCTATGTCAGCGTCAACAGTGGATGTTGATGGAAAGAAGAACAGCGTCACTCACGAGATGAACGAGGTGAGTGACTGTTCTTCTTTCCATCAACATCCACTGTTGACGCTGACATACCTACCTGACGTGCACGTAGGAGGACTAGGCCTAGGCCTAGCTAGGCCTACCTCTATTGCGTCATAGTTCTAGCGTTGTGCATTAGGTGGCACTGCGTATTAGCATTGAATCTCATTGTCAGTGGAGAATGAAAAAAATAGTGAGGATCGGAGGAGTGTAGGGGGTCTAGGGCTTCTAATGGCCCTAGCTACCGTAGGCCTAGGCCTACCACCAAAATTTAGAAAGCGCGCAAGCGGTCCAAGCCTCTTTGACCAATCAAGCATGCAAGCAAGCGCTTCAGTCAATCAGCAGTGTAGTGAGTGATTAGGCCCCCTATTATCAGCTGACTGAGCTGTCACTGACACTGTCATGTCATGCCTGTGGTGGTGCTGTTGATCATCATCATCAGTTCAGATCATCAATAGCCTAGGCCTAATCAATGACATCATCATGATCATCATCATCTCATCATCATGTCGATCATCAGCCTGCTGTTGTTGTTTTCGAAAACAATCCCAATAGACCTAGGCCTATGAACTAGGCTACACCTTAAATAGGCATTCCATGGATTGGAAATATCAATCAACAGGCCTATTTGACAAGACTGGAAAAGAAAAGCAAGTCACGAAATTCACGAAAAACAGAGAAATGTAAAGAACAAAATTTGACAAACCTTCATAGTCAGCCATCTTGTTTTCACTAGCAACGTTGGCTGGCAGCCGTCAAATTCCAGAGATCTAATTGGCTATAATTAATGAAGAATTCACAAGAACTTTATTATTAATGAGTTAATAATCTAATTGTACATTCTAGTAATTATCATTTGGTGAAAATAATACACTGTTTTGGATAAAGTGTAATAAATATATTTCTTTTCACTTGAGAAGTCAAAATTTTCACCGCGGGATCACCCTGCCTGGTTACGTCATTACAACGGTAGTCTCGCGCAGCCAGCCGTTTCGTTCCGCAGTACTGCTTAGTCTCGCGCAGCCAGACTCTTTCATTACCATTACAGAGTCTGGCCCCAAACTTGATTTTTACTGTTCGATGGTAGTCTCGCGCAACTGCGAATTTCGGGTCACACTCACTCACTCAACTCAGTCTCACAACCTCCAGAATGTCTGAATCTGGCAATGAATCGTTTAGCAAAGTGATCTGAGACAGCATCAACTTACTGGAGTTGAATTTCAGGCTGAAGTCTGAGCAGGAATTGTGTATCCGTATGGAAAGCGAGATCGAGAAAACCCAACTGACATTTATGGTCGTCGCCATGATGAGATCACATGATCACTTCTCTTGCCCAATCAGCAGCCGGATTTTGATTTTCAAATGGGAGAAATCGGCGGTTGGAAATGAATGACTAGCTCTGTCCCTGATTAGCCAATCAGCGAGCGTACCAGGATCTTGGTACGCCTCCGAACAGTAAATTCGCAGTTTGATCCCAGACGCTTGTTCGATCCCCAGATTCGAAACAGCGGCTGGGTGACCGAGACTACAGTACTGCTACACAAACGTCTGGCCCAGAACGCAACCGGAACACCGGGACCAAATCCCGCGAGATATTGCGAGACTTGGGTTTGGGATTTAGTCCCGGAGGAAAAATCACCGCCGCCATATTGAATATCTTATTGCGCCCCCACCTATAGCTGGGATAGTGACGCGGCGACCGAACCACCTGGATCTACTTTCGGACTACTTTGACTCATCCACTAGAAGATATAGTTCGGTGAAACTCATCACTTTTGTGTCGAAAAAGAACCTAACGATGGCAGTTTTGGGTTAATTTAATACAATATGACACGCAAAAGTGAATTTTACTAAGATTTTGCGAGTTATTGTGCGTTTTTGCTCGGCCAAATCGCCAAATCGGGATTTCCCCGGGGTTCCCGCCATTATGCCATACAGTACAGAATGTACAGTGCACTGACATGCATTTCGCTGTTCTGATGCTGTNCGCTGTGAGGCGCGACGCATCACATAACCCTACGCAAAATGGCGGATTTGACTGTTGTTCGTCAGGGTCACAAACCGACGCAACGTCACCAGGTTTTTTGGAGGCTTGTGCCCTGTTGTTCAGGTTGGCCCAGAACGCCGTTATTCTTGTGATACAGTGCATTGTGGGTAATGCTGTAGCAGGTCACGTGACATAAGATGGCTGCTTCAATTGATGGATAAAATTTCACCTCACAACCTTCGAAAATGTCTGAATCTGGCAATGAATCGATCGGTGAAGTGATCTGAGACAACTTACTGGACAGCATCAACTTATCGGAGTTGAATATCGGGCTGAAAACTAAGCAGGAATTGTGTATCCGTATGGTAGAAGACGTCGAGAAATCCCAACTGACATTATGTGGTCGTCGCCATGATGAGGTCACATGATCACTTCTCTTGCCCAATCAGCAGCCGGATTGTGATTTTCAAATGGGAGGAATCGATGGATGGGAATGAATGACTAGCTCTGTCCCTGATTAGCCAATCAGCATCCAGACCAGGATCTTGGTCTGCTCGTAACAGAAAAAGCGACGTTATGACCCAGACGCTTGTTCGATCCCCAGATTCGAAACAGCGGCTGGGTGACCGAGACTATTACAACGGCTGTAGATTTTGTGATTTCCCATTA
Source organism: Notospermus geniculatus (assembly GCA_002633025.1). NCBI lineage: Eukaryota > Metazoa > Nemertea > Pilidiophora > Heteronemertea > Lineidae > Notospermus > Notospermus geniculatus. The sequence continues at coordinate 43,107 of NMRB01004160.1, forward strand.
TGATATGCAAATTTTGTATTACGTCATGAATTTGGGGCTATCGCTAATTTTCATGATTTCTCATTTTGATATGCAAATGAGGTATTACGTCATAGATAAATCCAGCAGTTCATTCTGAGATAGCGAATATAGCCGATTCGTACTAAATTCATATATTTAATCTACTTCCACAGAGTCTATATTGTAGCTGAAAATATATTGTTGTTGTAGTTAATGATTTTTCATTTCCTAACTTTGATAAAAGTCTTGCAATTGTATTGTTCCCTGCGTTTTGGCTTCCCTGTGTCAGCCTAGTTTCTAGTCTCGTGCCACCAGACTTAGACTGAGTCACTCAGTCTCTTTCACGCATGCGCGAACTGCGCAGCATTACAGAGACTGAGACCAACCGATCAGGGGTCGCCAGCATGCCTCTCTGGCCAGGACCGTCTCCATGTGGAGAACCTCCGTGTGCAGAACCGACACAACCAGTGACATCACTGACTTGATTAGTTTGATGGATTGACGTGAGGCGGCGCAAACGAGCAGAACAATCATATGGGCGATTATATCCGCAAAAAGTAGACGTTGACAAAACAAAATCAGAGATGTGCTTTTCGAAAACAAAGATGTTCTTTAACAAAACAGATGTTGACAT
>NMRB01004161.1:0-25749 GCA_002633025.1 Notospermus geniculatus
TCTAAGCAAAATGGGCAAAATTTAAAGACTTTTAATGGCCATAAAATCAAAATCTCAAATTTATGGACTTTTAAAGACCGGTATATACCATGATATGTGAATTCTTGTCGACTGTGGCAGGGTGGGGAGTGGGAGGGGGAACGTTTCAACCAGTGTACCCTGGCCGTAGTCCAGAGTACAAATGCTTGTACACAGGACTACGGCCAGGGTACACTGGTTGAAACATTGTGTTTCTATAATAAAAGTAGATAGAGTAACCAAAGAATTTCCTCAATGTTTAGTTCCACCTATCTAAAATGTCACTCAGAGACAAAATGAAAGCCCGGCAATCAGCAAAGTAGTGAAGATGGTGCAAATAAAGGAAGCCTACCTTTGAAGATGTCAGCGAAGTGGATGAGAGTGTAATTACTGTTGTATTTTCCATTCAGATTCACCATCTTGACGCTCTGGACGATACTCTTGACGTCCGATGTGACATCACGCAAACAAAAGTTGTCCTGGAGTATAAAATGCAACATTGAGGGTTAAACATGCGTTATCTCAGACTCAGTATCAATATATCATGCAATATACACGATTCTTGAATCAGCAGATCTGCACACTTCCGCCGAAATCGCAACCACAACCTCGATCTCAAACCGGGTGACGTGACACAGTCCATGATTCAGCTATGGTCGACTCTGATGCAACGACTTCGAAGTCACTGCCGTGGGGTTGTCTGCTCACGCCATTCAGCTTCAGATCGAGGTTGTGGTTGAGATTTCGGTGGAAGCGTGGAGATCTTCGTCGTTTACGTCAGTTTGAGAATGGCCTGTTGGAGTGAATTTCATGTTTGAAATTCTTAGCTGTCCATACATTTGTACAGAGAATATCAAGTACCGGTACTGATGAAGAAATGGTAAATGAATTACCGGTACACTAAAGGCGTGCACCGAAAACGTTTTATACTTGCTGGACTATAGTCCTTTAGGTTTTCTTACACATGTATGTTTTTGAAAGTCTCACAGACATTTTTACCTTTAAATTACAGTTATCACAAATACACTGTGGAATTGAACTGCACTCCTTCTTGTCATAGTACTCCCCGAAGTATTCAAGCTGCTGGCTCCTCCTACAGTCCATCTTATTCTCACAGTAGGCGACCATCCGGTACAGATTGTCCAGGTGTACCATGCGGGAGTTGTAATCGGAGGACTTGTCACCTGCAAGTACAGGAACTACCATTTTAAAGGAAGACTCCATTCACTGTGTAAATTTTGAATTTTTAAAAATATCGTTAATACATTCAAATTCATTGTTATCTGCAACATATCGTTTTTTTTAAAGCAGCAAACTCATCATTTTAAGTACATGTATTCACATTGCACCCCAAGGAGATAAAAATTCAAAAGTTTACAATGAGTGGAGTCTCCCTTTAAACGTAGACTAGGGGCTGCTTCAAGAAAGAGGTTATATTGCTTATGCTGAGAAGCCAAGTTTCTGGGGCTGCATGCATGTAACATTTTAGTGTAAAATTTCCCTTAAACTATTGTTCCAAACAAAAGATAAGGGAAATTTTACACTGAAGATGTTTGCATACGGCCCCAGGTTGTTGCAGAAATGTCAGAAATCAAGATTGCACATACACTTGATCTGCCTAGAATATTACCCAGTAATGCATTCTCCCACCAAACCAAGTGAGCAGTGAATACCTGCAATTTCTAAGTCAACGATTCCACGGTTGTCACCTCGTTAAACTCATCCATACTCACCTTCAATAATCTTCCTAAGTCTACCCACGTCCTTGTAGGTATAGTACAAGATGCATTTTGACGGCATGCCATCTCTTCCTGCACGGCCAGCCTCTTGGTAGTAGCCCTCAATTGACTTCGGAATCGAATAATGGATGACAAAACGGACGTCTGATTTGTCAATGCCCATACCAAAGGCTATTGTCGCACACACAACCTGCCGGATGAAAAATCATCAGAAACATCAACAGAGACCAGTTCCCAAGTGGTAAGTGGAATGCTCTCATTGGTCAAACCAAAACCACCTGAAGTGGGTTCCTCCTATTTCACCTAAACAATTTTACCTAAACCATTTTGTCTACTCCTATTTTGCCTACTGTGCTTCATCAAAAAGTCAGCAAGGACCGACCTTTTACCCTTAAACCCACAAATTAACTGAGCAGTTTTCATGACGTGCACCAAAAATTTTTACCAAATATCACCAGGCTGAAAATCTACACCGATGTTTTGGTCCCATCGTTGTTAAGAATCGTTTCCGTCAAGTTAAAGCTTAAAAGGTCTAGCGTGATCAGCACGCCATCGGATAACACGTGGCAGAACTGAAGTTTCATAATCTCACTTTGACGATCATCGCTTCTAGCGTTTTAAGGGTTAACATGAAAACCTATTAGTAATAGGTTCAGGCTGGAAGCATCAGTGAATGCCACTGGAATAGTATTACAGTGGCATTCACTGATGCTTCCAGCCTGATACACAAAACAATACAATGGAAATGCAACAGAATTGTTGGATTCAACAGCTCGTATATTACCTTGCATCTTCTCTCATTGATCCAGTTCTCCTGTACAGCTGTCCTCTCACTATCACTCAGACCTGCATGGTAGGAGTGGGCCTGGATACCAGCGCTGCTGAGGTCTTGTGCCACTGTATCACACTCTTTCCTGAAAACAGATCAAGCTTTCTTCAAAGCAAACTGGCCAAAAGATTCGAACCAATGAGGCTGGGTGAAGTTGGCCAAATGGCAGCTTAAAATCACAGAAATGTCTGTTTTCCTTACCTTGACAAACAATACACAATTCCAGACTGGTTTTGAAACTTTGCCCTAATCAGATTGATGACGTCAGTGGTCAGACTCTTCGTATTCTTGGGGAGGACTTCGTAACGTAAGTTGACTCGATTGAAGCTTTGCATAAACCTGGGAAACAAAGATGGGTTGTATTTAACCCTTTCGCTGCCGAATGATTTTTCAGAAAATAGCCACTGAAATCTAATTATTTGTTACTATAAAGCATGCACTGTTAGCCTGAAGAAGATAGGAATACTTTGTAGGGAATGGTCTAAGCTTCATCCTGGTGACTTTTTTTTCGACTAATTTGCATATATGACGTCACCAGGCGCCGCCATCTTGGATTTTTGGTAATTTCAAAAAAATCCCCACTAAAGTGTGGCTTGCCACCTTGGCAATAAAGATACTTGAATGCTATCACTGTGAATACATCTTATACAATGATAACAATGAAAAGCAATCTCATTTAATACACTTGAAAAAATTATATTTTTCAAAATATTTTCTCCCCAAATTTCGCCCCCGGGGGGTGCCACCCCGCACCCCCGCAAGATACAAGCTAAATTTTATCCCAAATCCTGTACCCAGCACCTCAAAATATGTCTCAAATGATGGCGCATATGCCACGCCATCTTACGGCGGCGCCTAGAACTACTATCGACGATTTATTGAGCAGCCTGAATGCTATCAATCAGGGGAACTGTTTTATGTCGCATTTATGCGACATTGGCAGTGTAAGGGTTAAATTATAGAAGCTTTTGAGGATCTCAGAAGCTGGGAATAGCAAATGATGCTAAACAAGGTTTGAGTAATTTGAGGCTGGCATGATTACCATTTTGGATCTTTCATCTTCAACTGATGAAGAATATCCTTCCTGACTCGTGGCGTCGCGGTTGCAGTCAGCGCCATCAATGGTACTTTGGGAAACTTCTGCCGTAGGATGCTTAGCTTCTTGTAATCGGGTCGGAAGTCGTGACCCCATCCACTGACGCAGTGAGCCTCGTCAATGACGAACCGTGCAAGCATGTTCCGTTGGTAGAGATGTTCCAAGCAGGACTGTAGCTTCACACTGGCTGAAATCTGTAACGTAATCATGGGTAAATTTATATCACATGGAAATGTGCTTGGATGGTACATCAAGGTCAGCCTGGAAAAAATAACGATCGATTCTGATAGGCCCCGGACTTGAGTTAAAATTATCATTATCGCCTTCCCTCTTCGTGTGGTCCGCCGGAATTTCCATGCTTTCACTCTGCCTACCTCTTCAGGGAAACATAAAACAGCTCTGCCTACCTTTTCAGGGGTAACACACAAGAGCTTGCCTACCTTTTCAGGGGTGACGTACAAGAGCTTTATTCCCGGATCCCTCTGATGAAGTTGCTGGTAGACCTGGTCAGCCACGTGCATGGGCATGTCACCCGAAAGGTGAGTGGCAACAATCTGAAGAGAAAAACTCAATGAAGCTAAACTCTTTCTTAAGACAGCATCTTTGTGGCATTCTTGAACAAAAAGAAAATCCTGTAATATTACGGTAATTCCTTTTAAAGGGTTATAGAATTAGCCTTTTCACCTTTCACTGCATTACGCATGAAATTCAAGTCTCTGTTGTCATCCATAACCACTTCCCATATGAAAGCTAATCTGAAGTGCAGTAGCCCTATGCTATTCAAACAAGAAAATGAACCTCAGGTCTTTCTCAGGTTAATTTTTTACTGGCAGAATGTCAGCTATCAAGAGGATCCCATGTTGGTAAGGGATCATCTCAAAATTGCTCGATGCCCAGAGAGACGAAATTTTTTCGTCTCTCTCTGGACCCTCTCCCCCCTAAATGACGAAAAAAGTCATATGTCTGGCATCAACACTTTTATTTCAGAATTACTTGGTGTTTCTATGGAGGACCAGTAGGGTACATGATAAAACAACATGATAATCTTCCTATATTGGAAGTTCTGTGGTTTCTTTCTTCTAATTTACANTCTTCCTGAATGTCCGCAGTCCAAAGATACTTTTAAAAGCTGTAAGCATTTCCCCGCTGTGCGGGAAACAATGGCCATCAAATTCTCCCGTGCCACCATCATCTTTTGAGAGTTCCACGCTAGGATGTGACGTCATGCCAAACTGCTTGTGAAGTGGCACAAATTTCCCAGGGGAACTCTTATCCTTGAATTTTACTGCTTGACTGGGTGTTACTGAAGTCAAAGAGTCTGAAATAGGAAGAAGGAAACAACTGAACTCCCTACTACAATGTACTACATGCAAGTGTGTTCACATATACTGAAAGAATACAACAGGAAGATGCTGAACAGATAAAGACATATTTTGGCAACATTTTACCAGCAAAGTTTGGACAAACATTAGGGGCCGATTTCACAAAGGGTGTTTAAGACTTAGACGCGTGTATAACTTCGTTAAATGCATGGTGGAAGTGTGTGCATTTAGTGAAGTTACACGCGTCTAAGTCTTAAACACCCTTTGTGAAATCGGCCCTAGATAACAACTAAATTTACTGAGTGACCACATTGTCAAGGTGAGACAGAACAAAAGCAGGTTCGGAGAAACACAATGAAATTGACAAGTCCTACTTAATTCGGGCGGTTTGCTATTTAGATTGTGGGGTCATAAATCACTACAGGGTGCGAATGAGGCAATGAGACATGCTTAACAATGTCAAAGCCAGCAGTTCGAATACAGCAAAGAACAGCTTTCATTTCAGGAAACAAAGGTACAGAACGTAGTGTGAACATAACATAGCCTACTCCAAGAAAGTGTTTTGTAGAATGTGAACACTTTCACTTCACAAACAAGAACTTAAAATACGCCATTTATCACGTGTAAAAAATTGGAGGATTGTACCGTACATGTAACTTAGTTTGCTCACTTACTCTGTTTCTGCATCTGAGACTTGCGTGGTGTGGTTTCAATGACTGGCAGATCATCATCGCCATCATCAATGCTGAAATCCTCATAATGGTGTGGCGGGGAATACACCTGCATTGAGGATGTAATCAGAATGTTAGTACAATGCAACAAGTACGGTTTAACATGCATGATGATGACCTTAAACTTATGAAATCACAAAACACACTCCACATACCCTACATGTATGTTGGGTTCTCAGCTTATGACCGCACTAATTTCCCTGTTACAGAACCTCACCTGAGATATCCACTGTGTCGATGACACTCCATCATTTCTCTTCTTCTGTTCTGAAAGAGCAGCCGACACTATGGTCCCTGGCTTCTTGAATGTACAGCTCGGCGGAGAGACGTTCACATCTGTCTTCATTCCCGGTTTAAATGCAGACGGTGAAAAAATCCTTTTCTTTTCTACAGGCGTTTCCTTTGGTGTTGTCACTGCAGCACAACTATTGTCAAAAAATTCTGATTCTCCCCAAGAACTGGTATTCAAATCCAAGAATGGAGGTTTAAATTTTCCAGGGGCTTGTAATAACCCTGGGGTTGACTTTGACCCCTGAGGTCGCACACACGATGATGTTGAACTCTGTTGCAACACGTTTGGAGACGATTTTGAGATCTGGATTTTTGGAAGCACGTTGGTGGCTGGTTCATTCACAAGTGGTGATCTCGTTGATAAGTTAAATGAGCCCACACCTTGTCGACTAGATCCTATCTCAGGAGATGTCTTCATCCTAGCAATTTGGGCAATACTAGGAGATGTACGGCATTTTTGATCGGGAATCTCATCGAGGTAGAAGCTCTCCCCGCCAAAATACTGAGGCGAGTTTTTGCCAAAATACTGAGGCGAGTTTTTGCCAACACTAATGTGATGTCTCTGATTCTTCAATGTTGATGGTTGCCGAACGTCCTTTCTCGATGAAGAATTTGTATCACATTTGGACGTTTGATGAAGCGGAGTACTGTGAGCATTTGGAACTCTCTTTAGCGACACATTTTGATCACAATTGTTGGAATTGAACTGTCCTGATTTATCATCCACAGATGGAGAATCTGGAATGTGGTAAGTATGGGATTTGGTGTTCTGAGATGTCCTCATTTCTTCTATGAGCTGTTCTCCTGATGAATTTTTCAACTTCGCGTGTTCTAGGAACATTTCTTTCCTGAAACGAAGACAGCGAGAAATTGTTTGCAGTTCAACCAATTTATATGCAAAGTTCTGTATTGGCCATGCCAAGGCAAGTTGTCGAAAAGCAGATGAGAGTGGCATAGTTTCTCCAAGCCACTGTTTTCAGTACCAAAAATATTGACAATCGAACACGTACTGGGACCATTCCCAGAGGAATTTCAAGAAAGAAATCCACCTTCATGGTATCAACAAAAGTTAAGCGCCATGCTATGGTACTCACCTGGTATCAATCAACTTCTGTAAGTCATTAAAGACTGGTCCTGAAAGTGCCTGAAGCTTTGAAGTTGGAAGATCTTGAATTATGTTACAGATCTTGGCCATCAGATCATAATGCGACTTCAACATCACGCAGATTCCGTCAGCTGCTTTGGTGCCCTGTCCTGCCTGGTCTACGGGTTTAGTTTCCTTGGTGGGGAAAGGTTTCGTCTCTTTTACGGCCACTGACGGCGCTGCCGGTGGTTCCTGATATGCGTCAAAAGCTTCCGTTTCTTCAATGCAAGTAACTGTATTGGCTGGAGCATGAATCGAATTTTTGGCTCCATTCCTCATGGTATCCATATCATCCTCCATAACAAAGTCAAAATCAAGATCATTATCGCTGATAGTGTCATCACTGAACATCTTGTTCACCCATGCTGGCGTCGGCGACGGGCTATGCTTTGTGCTAAAATCATCAACTGCTTGATCAGGTATATCAGGTGGTAACGTCTCATCGACTTTTATGACTTCACTGGGTGGCATTGTTTCGTCATCAGGATCATCCCTGACCTCGTTAAGCGGAGGGAGGGTGTCCGCATCTGAAGCAGCATCAGCCTCAGCTTCAGAATCCTGTTTGTCATCATCCTGAAAAGAAACAAAAAAGTTGCCAACCAATGAGGAGGGCGCCGTACTAGCACCACACGGCGTCGCTGCGAACGTTGTGACCTGGATTTCTCTTTTCTAACGTTATTTGAGTTTACTTCTGGCATGAAAATAACCCATTTGTTTTGCTCACCTGACAGTAAAACTTACATCATCTACAGTAGTAGTAGACGAAAATTTCTCTAATTAATTTCATAGCTTTTTTCCTTAAAATGACGAAATGTGATATCGATAGTAGAAGCATATGTTTTGTCTCATTATTCCAGTAGAAAATTATGACGCAACGTCAACACCTAAAATGATGTCAATGATGTCGCTAAGGTCACTTCGCTTGCAGCGCCAACCAGTCGGGATAAACAAAATATCGCCCTCCTCATTCGACCAGGAATACCTGTCTGAGGTCGGTAAATCTCGGTTTGTTCACCTTGTCCTTGATAGCACGGACCTCATCTCATCCATTGCAGACACTTTTTGGGTGGAAATATGACCTCACGACCTGAATTGATTTCTTTTTGTCAAATCCACAGATCTTCATGCAAGATCCTTATCCAAAAAGGCTAGTGAAAATGTGGCACTCACTTTCTACTGACCACTACTACAATACTAACCTTTTCTTCATTGTCAGCATCCTGTGAGAACAACATCAGTGTTTGCGGTGGATATTTGTTGGATTTCAATGGCTCTGAAACTAAAATTACATGTACTTGTACAACTAAAGCAATTTTGATGAATTCATCAGAATGATATCACTGAACTTTTGGAATCAAGAATCAAACAACAGATTGCAATTCACCGAGGTTCACACTAAGTCTTTAAACATGTTTCTGCTACTCAATGACTGATATTTATAAAAGCTGGCAAATGCTTTTTAGTTTGTAATACATTTTCATTGGCCATTTGTGCAAATCTTAAGTAAAAGTATTCGCTGACTTTTATGAATACCAGCCATTATCACAAATGAAAATTACCCAAATTATCCAAATCAACATTGTTGAACAGCTCGTCGTCATCTTCATCCTCATCATCACTAATGATCTGTCTCTTCTTCACGTGGCTACGGTTCACAATTATTTCCTCCTCTTCATCTGATCCAACGATGACAGTTTTTGATGATGATCTCTGGAACATCATGGAAATACATGTACAGTACTCGTAATACAAACATGGAAATAAAGTTGAAACAAAACTTAGTTTGGTTTCATAGTCCGACATCAACAATGGTAGAGGTGTCATCTGACTGAACACTTTAACCTGAGTCTATCCTGAAGCCTTTCACCGCAGAACTGTTAGGGCCGTAACTACGAAGCGCGATTAGGCCAACACGCGTGTAAATTCATAGTTATTCAGGTTAAGGGCCTAGAAAACCATTGTGTTGCTACCTTGTACGCTGCTTGATAGGCAGCATGATAACCACACACGGTTAACATTCCTGCGTTTACGTGCAGGAGGATCGAAGAAATAGAAGTGTTGAATGACTCTAAACAAGGCCTGTAGGTTGTTTAAATTTTTCTTTTGTCCTCCTGCAGCTAGACAAAGGAAAGTTAACCACGGGTGATTATCCTGCGGGTAAATGCTGCCGATTAAGCAGCGTACAAGGTAGCAAAACAATGGTTTTCTAGGCCCTTAACCTGAATAACTATGAATTTACACGCGTGTTGGCCTAATCGTGCTTCGTAAGTACGGCCCTTTAGTGCTTAGGCAGAGACCAGGGGTGGCCGCATAAAAACTCCGCTAGCGCTAGCAGAGCCCATCTGCCGATAGTGCTGTACATTTTTCCATGCATTTTAACACCGATAGGCTGTCGAAGCACTAGCAGAGTTTCTATGCGGCCACCCCTGGCAGCTAGAATGCCGCGGTTCCTACAGCCGGATCTCAAGATGACATTCACAAGGAATAAGACACTAAGCAAAGGACATGATGGTGCAACATACCTGTTTGGGTGCTAACTTCATCTGAGGAGGAGTTTTCATCTTAGGTTTGCTGGGTTGAGTCACTATGGGAAGAAATTTAGAAGTACTGAACAACACACGCTACACGTACATCAGATACAAGATGACGCAACTACATGTATTGTAATTAGCAAACATGCACTAATTATGAATCACAACGAACTTAATTCATACCAGGGGCATAGAAGGACACAAGCCTGACATGATGCAGGATACTTAATACCGGTAATGGTCCTTGGTGCCATGGGTTGCAGAGACCGCACTGAACAAGTACCCTGAATTTTACCCTGGACGTGCCCAACTGCTGGATGAACCTAGCAAAGAGTTGATCATGCTTACCTGCAGGAAGCAAGAAATCATCGTCGTCGTCATCATCACTGAGGAAGATGGTAGCAGGAGTATATTTTTTATTCCCAGAGAAGAGGCTGTTGATTGTCTTTTGCTTGGAAACTGTGGATTTGTGCGAGTTATTGACAGAATTTGAACCACGGTGAGGTGCAACTGCTGCCATGGGTTTTACTTTGGCCTGGGGAGGGTTGAAAGCTGATGAACCCCTTCCAGCATCAAGGGGCTTCGAGGTAAAGAATGAAGATATTGAGGTCTGGTTGGCATCCGCTGCTTTATTCTGGAACAAATGTACCAAAATTAGAAGATATGCCTATTTTCTACCACAGAGGTGAAGTGTGAAATATTACCCCCCCCCCCCAGTACTTCGGGTAAATTCGCAATTATCACAAAATCAAAATCATTCCAGCATCATAAAACAACATTTCATTCATTTTTTCTACAGTGGGGAATGACCACAGGCTTTATACTGACACAATGTTTCCACAAGCACTTACCGGTACTTTGACTGAAGTGGACAGAAATATTGGCGATGATGACCTTCCACTTCCATTCTTACTGACAGACTGGACACCTCGCTTTTCATTTTCTTTTTCAGCTTGCTGCCTGTTACTAGTGTTAGGATTTGTGATGGTGGAAGGTTTCTTAATACTCAAGCCAGATCCAGACACTTTCTTGAATTTGAAATTCCTAAAAGGTGAAAGATGAAGAGACATAAATAAATGAACATGTTTGCCTGGTGAGAAAATGAGAATAGGTTTGATCACATTCATAGTGATAGTGGTATGCCGATGGGCAACCTAACTTTATGTTAAAACACAAACTAGAACACTGTATAGTGTATTATAATAAACATGAGATACATGTAGGTATACCCCCCATCAGTGTCATAGCCCTACTACACTGCCAGTAGGCAAGGGCCAGGGTTCTCCACTAGTGTAACAGAACGAACGGGTGCGGCGCCCATTCTAAAACACAGGCTTGATGTCAGCCCCCGGTCTAAAAATTCCCCTCCCCCCGGTCAAAAAAAATCATTGCCCGGTCAAAATTATTCACTTTAAATAACACTGAGGTTTTCCAAGCACCGACAGGAGCTAGATTTGTGTTCCGAAATGCTGGGAGTGGGAAATCACATTTCTGGGCTGCTAGATTGCAAATTTTTCTGGGGGAGGCCCCTGGACTCCCCCAGGACGCGTGTGGCAGCAGCTTCCGATATCAGTAACCGTGAGATGTCACCAGCGCCCGGTCTGTTTAAAACCTTGTGTGGAGAACCCCGAAGGCCTACCACAAAGTCATAAGATACTGAAATATTACAAGCTTCTTTCTATTCTTGGCCAATTGAATTACCCTAATTGAATACTTTGCTTACCCTCCACGGGCTTGTGCTGCAGCACTTGAAGAAGATGATGTCTGTCTCAACCTTGCTAATTGCTCTTCCAGATTATTCTGAGGACCTGACATGATTCAATAAAATTGACGAGCATCCCTTACATTGCAAGAAGCTGAAAAGAAGAAAACAGACCTTTTTCAACAAACCGTATTTTGGGAAAGTGTAAACGAGTGTAACTTATCACAACTCCTACTACACTCATTATCTGATTATGAATATGAGAACGGCAGAATAACTCATTCAATGATCTGGGCCTGGGGCCAGTGGGGGGGGGGCTGCACGCTTGCTCAACGGCGGCCAAATATCAAAGAGACACCAACTGGCAACAGTACGTAACAGTATAAGCAGGACAAAGTCAGACTAAACTTTAGAATCTCCGATCAAAAGTGACGTTACCCCACCATGGAGGGGGGCGTGCCAATGGCAATGCATCATGCACTACGTGCACAATGTAGGCCTATGTAGATTGTAGTGCATGCGTGCACTGCACTGCACACTGTGACTTGCACAGTCAGCACGGCACACACAGCGAGGAGCATGAGATGAGGAGGGTCACCAGATCATTTCAGAATGGTTTTCATAAACCCAAAAGCATACTACGCATATTTATTCTGTTATATCAGTGGAAATGGTACAGTTAATTCGCTAATTAATTGGTTAGTTAATTGGCTTTTCATCTGATATTCACGAGTAATCTTTCAGAAAAACACCTTTTCTGTAGATAAATAGCGAGGCTGTCACTTCGTAAATTCCGCCATGAATGAATTATCTTACCCACAATCCATTGCAACTTCCTCTTACACGCCATATTAGACGTGAGTTGGTGAGTGTGGTGAAAACTGTTAACAATCCACCCATAAAACGAGTAATCGCCCACCGAGCGACTTTCACATAAATCTCAAATGAACAATTGAATATATGCTGATATTACTTTGTTCATAGTTTTCTAAGATTCGCGCTGCTTTAGTGGAAAACCGAGAGGAAATCACGACGAGTTCCATGCCCTGTCCTATGTTTTGTGTACATTTTGTGTGTATTGACTTGTGCATGTGTGATGCCGTGTATGGCCCTGTACATACATGTACTGTAGTGTACCGGTAGGCCTAGTACATGAGTATGAGAGGGGACTGAGACTTGTGTCTATTGCAAATGCCTCTTTTTGGCAAGATGAGGAAGGTGGCCTAGGCCTACCGGTAAGGCAAAGTGGGGTAATAGTAGCCCCCGGGTAATAGTAGCCCCTAGCAATTACGACGATTTTTTTACGACACCATGTTTCTATCTGTTGGTAAAACATTTATGGGGTGTAAATCCCACAAGTTAGCTGTACATTGGGTCCCATTCTCCTGTACGAATCCCAGTTCTTGGGTCCAATGATAAGGTCAGTGTCCTGAGCTTTATCCAGGCTAGGGGCTACTATTACCCGGGGGCTACTATTGCCCCACGTTGCCTTATATATATTGCCTCACAATTTAATTCAAATTGGAACGAGTGTAGAATCCCCTGTCAGTGCCCAAAAAAAGGTCATCGATTGACGGAATAAGCCGCATTGTACAATAGGATTTCCATTGTGTGCCATGGAGTAACGTCACTTCCGACGGGGGATTCTAAACTTTAGCCTTCAAATTTGACCATTGTGTTAGCCTCACCCTCAACTTTTCTTTTTACTTTCAGGCTTAAAAATGGCTCCTCGGTATGAAATGGCATGTGGCCTTCAGAAGGGTCACAGAGTGACCAAGAATGTCAGCAGAAAACCCCGCCCATCCAGAAGAAAAATGAGGAAGCCTGTAAGTTCAATGCAGTCATTTAGCTAGTGCTTATTCAACTCGGAAAACGTTCCTTCTCATAATTTAGGCTGTTTAATTTAGTGGCTGTGGCCCCGTGCTGAGAATACTGGGTATGAAAGTGTCTTCCTTGCCATTTATTGTGTTGGTAATGGTATCTACATTCTATACTTCAGGAGGCAACAAATCACGCAAAGTTCATTCGTGATGTTGTGCGGGATGTCGTCGGTTACGCTCCATATGAAAGGCGCTGCATTGAGTTGTTGAGGGTGTCGAGAGACAAGAGAGCACTGAAATTCGTAAAGAAGAGGGTAAGTGAATGGCTTTGTAGGGTCATCTGACTGAGTCTTGAGGGGTACCTGTCTCCTTTTCAGTCCCTTAAGTCTGTAAATGAAATATTGTCATATTGTTAATGATATTGTTGTGTTGTGCTTCTGTCCTGAGTCTCTTTCTACTTCTTCCTTTAAAGCTTGGCACCCACATCCGAGGCAAGAGGAAGCGGGAGGAAATGCAGAAAGTCATCCAAGCACAGAGAAAGACCGGAAAGTAATTCCAACTGTAAATTAAATTGTAAAAATAAACTAAAAAACGTATGTATATTGTCTGGATTGATTCATTTGCCTTGTTGAAGTCCAAGGGGGTGTTCAACTGCATGGTTGCAGACTGAACTGAACTGAGAATGGAATTACAAAGGATCTAGGGTATCTAAAACTTACTGAAGAGCCCATGTGAGGAAGAACTCGACCTACCTGACATGGGAAGGCGCAGATAAAATTGCTATGCATGCTATAACCAAGGAGAGATACATGTTGGGATGTAGCCCAAGTGACTTGAAATGTGACTGCTTCCTCTCAAAACAGTTGTGACCTTTCCCTCAATATGTATACGGGAAATAACCTCGTCTTGGAATGCACCTGTTGACCTGGGAGAGTGGCCAAGGGCAATGACGAACATAGGAACATGCTGGGCTGGCTTGCACCCAGGTTCGCTCTCCACTGGCAGCATAGACTACGGCTAAATCTCTGCCTCTGCTCACCCTCCCAGGTGCTCAACAGGTACGCAGCTGGGTGAGATGTTTCATGTCAGTGCCAAGAAGTGGGCCCCATGACAGCACAATAAGGGCTGGGGGACTCGACTCATGGTAAACATTAGTCAGTATTTCTAAGTATAGATGGCAGCAGTTGCAAAATAGATGGGAATGGCAGTTATTAGATGCAGGGAAAGGGTTCGTCAGCACTTCCGTGATCCTAATGGATTGGATAATACAGTGCAGAACCTAACTAAATTTACATCCCTGCTAGCATTTGATTCCATGACATTTCTGAAGAGGTCTTCATTCAACCACATTTCTCCATTCAACCACATTGGCCTAAACTGCATGCAGTTGACTTCAATTCACTCAGCTTTCAATGCCATCAGCTAATCATTGAGCATCCAAATCACAGATAAGAGGCAGTCTACACCAGCTCCAGCAGTGGTGTTGGGTGATTTATGTTTGAAGAACCATCACTTTAGTAATATGCGATGGAATTCCTAAAAAATTGCAACAACGAAATATATGGATATGTTAGAATCTTGGATTTTATTTCCCTTCCAGTCAGTGTAACATGTCAACAAGTAAAAGACGTAAAAAGATAAGTAGGCCTAATAAGTTTCACCCGTCAATTTGACAGGTAACCAGCTTGAAGTGAACCAAGTTCCGAAAGTTACTGTTACTCTGTCTTTTGCTAAGCTATTGTGTCCTCCACTGATGTCAATTAGGCAAGTAAAACTCGAAGCAAGCACTTCAAGTATGCATGTCACCATGAAAGGTATCAAAACCATCCTCTGGTTTGAGATTATGTGGCTATTTGATGGTAGGCTAAAGTTGAGTGTCATTAAGACAAAAAATATGGCCATTTGCGATTTATCTTGCCTCAAGAGAACGGTAATCAGGGGCGGATCCAGGATTTCGGAAAAGAGGGGACGCCCTGTGCTAGGAACAATGAAATTTTCACCAAATTCCAGAATTTCACAGTCGATTTTACAGATTTGTTGGCCAAAAGGGGAGGCACCCTCCTCTGGATCTGTGCCTGGTAAATGGCAGAACCCGGGGGCAGAACTTGGCTGACTCCTGAATAATAACATGCATTGAGGTTCAAACAACATAATGTATGTGATAGTCAACAGAACGAGAATGAGATCATTCAATGAAAGAGCAGGATCGGACTAAATCCATGATAAACTCACATCAGGTGGTCGTCTGAATTCTCTAAGAGCAGGAGTGGAATGGAAATGCGAAGACGGGAACCAGTCTACCACAGGGGGACACTCAGCCAACTAAAGTACATGTATGTTTAAATCATCTGGACCCCGATGGGAGGACCCTTTGGTGGTCAGGCAGACCTTGGTATTGTTGGTGAAGTCTGGCTATTGAAATGCGTTTTATTGACAGGACACTGTGTTCAATTTCGAATCAAGGCCTAGTTGCATGTTCTATTTCGAACCAAGGTTCAGCTGGTTAGAAAACAATGTGCGTTGGACCGTTTAGGGGTGGTTCATACTCGGTCCGAATTTTACGCTGACTATGATCAATTTCAATGTGTGTGCATATTCACGCTTTGGAAACCTGCGGTCAGTTTCATGTGCTTGATCGTCCGCGAGCAAGTATGAATTGGCCCTTAGAGTAAACCCTAAATTCATTGTTGTCCGGTTACTAGAGGTTTCACTGACATACGCCCATCGGGGTCCAGATGATTTGAACGTACTTTAGTCAAGTCTTAAAGGGGCAATACCACGGGAAATTTGCACATAGTAAATCATTGTAAATATCCGTTCATCAATCAGAAACTAATGACTAGATATCCCACCAAAGATGGACTGAATCCATTCTAAAGGAGTAAAGGAATCAACTGAAGACGACTATAAATGCAAGCAGAAGTCCCTGTCCAAGTTAGCTGTTCTAAAACCACCAATATCAGTGTTCCCAACATCTCAGATTTTTTACAAGATAAAAGTATAAAATACTATTTTACATCTCGGCTTATGTACACATCAGTTGTCAATTAACCTACTCTGGCAACTACTTTTGAACGAAAGTATTTATAAAATATGTACACGTTAAACAGAATAAAGACTTGGAATGATAGCTATAATCAGATTCTCTTCAAAGTTCTGTTCTCTACAGTCAACATTGCATTCTTTAATCTCTAATTACTTTTACTTCAACTGTTCAGGCCGTTAAAAACAATGACAAAGTGACATCTGCAGCAGATGCCTGTTTACAAAGGATGGGAAGGGCTCGGCCGTAATCTATTCATGGCTGCATAATACTGTTCCATTATGTCCCCCTACGAATATTGTCTTCCTATGAAATCAAGTACATGTATGTATGTCATTTGGGCACGTGATTTTTCCCGTTCATATATTCCAACTCCCGGGATCCATTTTTGACAGTAGAGAGGTTCGGCTATCCCGATTCCGAGATCGGGATAGCGCTGACGTCGATGCCCATTCTCGATCCCGATGACGTTATCTGCTATCCCGAACCCCTACGTCATGACGTCGCGCATTGCAAGTTGCCAAAGCTCATTCGAACAGCGAAACCCATGCCCAAACATTCTCATCAAAACACAGGCAGATTGCCACGGAATATTTACTGTTTATGGTTTGTACAGGATCTACATAATATACTGAACGCAATGTCTGGCAGCATGATTCTCAAGTTTGAAGAGGTTAAGGAAGTGAAATTGAAGTAAACCTTGTGTCATTTGACACTTACAAAACACAGCCGATTTATCTCGGAACCTGACAACAGGATCGACAAAGTTTACGCAAACAACGATGACGTCACATCATTTTTTGATGACGTAACGCTACTCTATCCCGATCCTGATCTCGGAACCAGGATAGCCGAACCTCTCTAGTGCTACTCTCTCTCTGTCACAGGGAACACTCGGTAAATGACCTTCAGCAGTACGAAGTCAGTCTTGAGGAGGGGAATACCTCATCACATCTCAACAAAGAACATGCTGTACTGGTACTTTACATACATGTATAATATCAACTGGATATTTGAGATGCGCCTGCCAGCAGGGCATCAATGAGTACACTGTACAATCACAACAACCTCATTCGAAAACAAGCAGACGGATTTGAGCCTTCATCACTGAATATCAAAACACTGTGCCCATACAGAAGGAGTGCACTTTTGAAGACATTAAAGGACCACGGTATTGCCACTTTTTCTCGACAGCCAGCGCCACCGCGCCACTCTCCAACCCAGGGACTAACTACGTCGTCGGCGAATTGACCCGATTTTATTACTACGTACATTTTGTAATGCTTTTTTGTAGTTCGTCTTACTGCCGCTAGGTGGCTCCCTCTACGCTGGCAGTCAAATAATACATTTGAGATCCAATACCATGCTCCTTTAATCCTCGGTACCGGTATCACATGAGATATGGGCCTGACTGTCTCTTTTTACCCTTAGCATTATCACAACCAAAATCTTGTGTTTCAGCACTCATTCAAGATACTAACTGACCTACTTAACACAGCAAGTAAATGATGAAATATCCTTTGAATTACAATTCACATTAATACAGGACACCGAGACATTGAAACCTTGTAAGAAAATATATAAACTAGTGACAGTTGACACCATCGAAACTACCAAAGTCTGTCATGAGAAAAATGTAAGGGCCTACAGATTGATGATACTTATGTACACAAGTCTACGCCATATATTACAAGACACCGACATAAAATCTGTTTGACAGCATGGAGTTACAAATGGAATACTTTATTGTATCAATCAAGTCCACTTTCAGTGATGGGCTGCTTGCAGATTCACAAGAAGAAACGAATTGACGAAAGAAAGGGAGGCCAATGGTACATCACTATAGAGGCTAATATGCACTAACGTCATCAAATGACGTCATCAATGGGTACGCTGCCACGCTGGATGGAAAATGGATGGAGCAGACCGTCACATGCGCTGTGTCAGAATGTCAGAACGTTCCATCCAACATGGCGTCACATCGCAGCATGCGGGCTGATGACGTCACGTGCAGCTTCTATACTGCCATCCGTTATTGCACTCACAGAGTGTGGCCATGGTAATCAGTCAATAACTGAATCAAAATGAATTTCACAAGGTTTATTTGATTCCTTGAAAACGTCGCCAACGAAACAATAACACCTCGAGCCATAGCACCAGATTTGATTTAATACAACCGGGAAAAAGCTATGAGCATAGATTCTGTTAGCTCTGTTTCTTTTTCTTTGAATGGACATTGCCGAGGTCTGGACGCAATTCTCGATACTGCATCTGAAGGAAAAGAGGAATGTGAAACTTTAGGATGGAATGATAAAGATGAAAGCTTGCAAAGAATTACGAAGTGGGGAAACTGAAACGACTCACTACCAGGGGATCATCGCGACATCAAATGTATACTGTAAAATCGGACTTGTAACATCACTTTGGTAGACCAGCCCACTTCATTACTATGATGGTCACATGACTGCACATCAACAGTCTGCAATACAAGCTGCGTTCTGATTGGTTTACAAACACAATTGGCCAAATGACCATTCAAATTGAACTGTAATGTGACATTGACAGGCCTATTTTGAATGGATTGAGTACATGTGATCAGCTCTGATCATTCCCGAATAGGAAGCATTGGCTATGCATCAATGGTTCTGCGGGTTGTCACAAAAAATTAACACAATGATGTCTTTTTTCACAACACCCTTTAAAGAACATGGTCCATTACTGCTGTTACGAGCAACAATTGCGTTCATGAAAAGTGACCGACCCGGGGTGATCGATTATCAAGATCATGCCCTTCTATCCAAGGCCTAGTCAGTGCCACTGTGCAAAATCGTAAACAGTGATTGGATAAAAGACGTATATTTAACAGAATAACCACTCCCAGCTCGCTAAAGTGGGCTGGACCTTCTAATACCTGAAGTGATGTTACAAGTCCGATTTTACAGTATGTACGGCAGGCGCATTCTCAGATAAACCGTGCAATTCGTCATTTTTCATGTCGCTGGGACATTTCTCCGCCCCCTGACCGAATATACTGGCAAATTACCCACCAACATTTACGGACAAGTGAGCTCTACACGCTACACAGGGGTATATGGCACTCATATGCACAGAAAATGAGTAAATTGACGCCAAAGGGGCTAAAAACAGCCAATTTGCCATGTCGCAGCCGACGTTATGGTCGGGTTGACCTGCACTGCTCCGTAGTCTACGCGAGTTGGAGCCAACGATTGGTTTATTTTGACACACAAGTGTGTGGATAATAAAATTTGCGCCTAGCAGTTCCCCATTCATCCCTCTGAATTTGCCGAGCCAGCGAAAACCACCTGTCGCAAAAATACAGTCAGATACGTTACCAATCTTCAAATTTTGTGAAAAAATAGATGTATTGGCGTAAGTATCTTTAATTAGCGTTTGAAATAGGCTGAATGGTAGCATTATAACCTAAACATAAAAAACTTTGCATGGCCGTCATTGAGAAAAATAATAGGGACCAAAAGAATCTTAAAATCGCTCTGTTACGTTGAATTTGCATCAGATACGTTACCTATACAAGCCATCCCATGGAGAGATCGCCAGCCTCCCCAGTGGAGACATCTGTAGGAGGTTGAAGCAATTAAGGTAGGTGACAAATCAAGCCTGGGACAGACGAGGTAGGCCAGTTGGTGTTCCAGTGAAGGCAGTCCATGCATAAGGGTCATCAGATACGTTACCATCAGATACATTACCAGTGATGTTAAAATTAGCATTAAGTCGTGATGGAAGAAGTAAAATGATGATGTCATTGCATTCACTCTTTGCCTTATCCAGAAAATGACCCAATTTACAAAATCGGCGCGCTCAATTTAAAAATATCTGCATATTTATGTGCTGTTTTTCCAGACCAGCTTTGTATTTTTAGATCAAAGAGAGTTCCTATGCAATCTTTAGACTTTATACAACAATAAAAGCCTTAAATGGGAACTGTGCGATGCTCATATACGCCTTGTTTTAGTCCACGTGTCCAGTTTCAATGCACCGCAGTGCCACGTGCCTTAATATTCTTCGTCCGATGTGGTAACGTATCTGATTCTTGTTGATAACGTATCTGATGCACATTTTGTAGCAATGTTTTGAATGAATTACTTCAATTTTATTTCATTTACTCAAGATTATATCTGAATAATTATGTCACAAACGACACAATGAACAAGCGTGATAGTAAATTAGCGAAGATATTCGCGCCTTTGCATGTTTAAAAGGTCTCCAAAAGAAACAAAGCTCCCCGTTATCTTGACTTGGGGCGAAAAGATTTCATTCACGCAAATTTGTTGCCCAGCTGGCTATAGCACCCGATTGGTGACTGTTTAGCCCCTTAGCCTGTTCAGGCCTGGTATATTCAATAGTACATGTATAATGCATGGGGTCACCAGGTTNCCCATATAATTTGGAAGTTTCGGCAGCCGTCCTACTTTAGCTTAATTTTAACTGAAACATCATTGTCAAACTACCCGAAATATTTTCAGAATACACCTCAGACAAAATTTAAGAGAGTGTAACGTATCTGACCAATGGAAAAGTTGCGTATCAACACTGTCCATTTCAAACTGTCCTCCACTGGAGGCCGGCCCGTCCTAAAGTCAACCATTACTTGTTTCTTGTTTCTGAGGATGCCTACTTGGAGAATTTATGTCCCTTAACTGTCAACTTGCACATTATTTTTTAGTCATTCTGTACATGGCAATTACACGCTTTATCTGAGAATGGGCCGGCAGCCTTAGAGCTTGTGCAGTAACGTCATCATGGAAAAATCCGCCATCTTGACGGTCAAATTGACGTCGGTGACCCACGTAGTGTTTGTCGTCAGCGCAAGTGGAGTGTGTGCATCTTCAACCATGATGCGATCTACATGTGGCGCACTTTGTCGTCGACGTCAACATGGTGGACCACTGGTCAAAAGTGACATCATAATGAGCACAGCACAAGTTCTATTAGGTTTTCGATGAATTGAAAACTGGCACATATAAGTTTCTTCAGCAATACTTACAAGTTCTTTATCTGAAGGAATCCTGGAGAGGAAGTCCAGCAGTTCATTATTTGGAATGGCATTTGGAGCTCGCAGTTTCTTCGTGAACTTATTGATACCTGCCAAAGTAAGAAACAAGATTGAAATCTTTCAGAATTAAATTTTGGATATTACGGTACGTTCCTGGGGTCCAATCAGCAAGTTCTAGCAAAAAGCTGCCCATGTTGAATGATTTCATACTGCACAAAGTCACTTACCCCAAGCCATGAGAAGGTAGCGAACAGGCACATAATACAGGATGATAGTAGCAAAGAAGAGAGCCACCACAGCCAGACCAGACAACCACGGGACAGTCCAGTTGAATGTGCTGAAATACAAATAAATTGCAATTGTTTCTGTCCTGAACAACAGCCAGACTTCAGTATGGTAATGGACTCGCATGCACAAACGACGGGGAGCACAGTGGTTGAGCGTCGAATTTGTGACCGAGAGGTCATGCGGGTTCAATTCCGGGCCACCAAGTTAGCTGCTCCTCAGAATTCCTAGAAAGGTTTCTGGAGAGAACAGGGTAGAAATGTGAAGTGCTTGGAGGCTGAATTAGAGTGCAAAATGCAATTCGAAAGCTTCTTGTTATCATGATAATATGTCAAAGCGTTTCATACTGATCTTACTTTTTGATTCTTTCTCCCATGGATGCTGCCATGTCCATACCTTCCTGCACTTGGAGGCATATGTCTTGCACTTGGTGGAGCTTGTCTTTGAAGCCTTTCTTCTCATCCTGTGATATGCAGACAACAAAAGGTGATCATAATTATTTGATTTATACAGTGAAAATATGCTTGAAGGCTAATGATAGGTTCCCACTGCCATGCGATCCGTTACAAACGTCACGATTGGCCATTCGTAGCTGGTCGTGGAATATTTGTTGCTACAGTACAGGTCACAATTGACATCCCTAAATTCGCGCAAGTTATGCGTAAGTCACTCGTAACTTACGCAACAACTCACGAGCTATGTTACGCGTAACTTACAAGATGAGTTACGTGGTGAGTTCCGCGAATTTTGCTAGTTAAGCGGTGAGTTACACAGTGAGCTACGAGGCAAGTTACGCGATTTTGGGGTTTACGCAGTGAGTTACGCGACACCAAAGCCGTGAGTTGCACGTAAGTTACTCGTAACTTATGCGAAGCCGTAGGAATGTCAATTGTGACCTGTACTGTAGGTTCCCACTATCAGGAATCGCGCCACGATTTCAATCGGTCTTAATTGTGGAGTAATTGTGGTGATCCTATCAGATCACGAGGTGTGCGCGTGGTGTTTGTCTAGTCCAAGGTTGATCCCGATCACCACAATCTGGAAGCACCCAGTTAGATACGATCTGTCACGCTTTGTTACGATCCAACACGATCTGATGCGATGATCACGATTGACAATTAATTGTGTTGATCATAGAAAATTTTCGAACCGTCTAAAGCGTTCCTACGATCAACATGATTGCCACGACTGACCTCAAGATCTGATAGGATCACCACGATTAAGACCACAATTTCAATTGTGGTGCGATTCGAGATAGTGGGAATTGTAGCATAAGTTCAATGATTTATCAAACGGATGTGATATCAGCACACATGGAAAGGATATCCGTGAATGATGGAATTCATCCACATTGTGGTAAGTTGTTGTGGTCTAAATTGGCATGACAGAACCCTGATGATAGAGGATGAGACAGTTTGTGAATAAAAGAAATGAAACTGAAATTCCCTCTCCAGCTTGCCTGAAAGCTAAAGCAGTTCCTAGCACACCATGAGGAGTGGTTCATGCGATGATCTGCCCAAGTCAGATAGCGATAACAGCTTCAAGTGGCAAAATTATAATAGCAAGCTTCAAGTGGCAAAATTATAATAGCAAACAACAGACCAAGAGGACTCGTAAATGATGTTTGGAGATGGCAAAATGAAAGCATTTTTGTATGAAACATCAGAGGGAAAGCCACAAGTGAAAAAAATGCAAGCAGACACGCCTGCACACCATGGGCCAGTTTCCTAGCAAATAAAGGTCTTGACGGTGTCTTCATGATCGAAAAATAGGGCAAAACTGCATGTTCGGCCCCACTGATGTTCCTTTACAAATCACTGTGAGAGTTAGAGGAGACCATATGAAGAAGTAAGACGAGCAGACAACAAGCTTACCTTGTTTTCTGTCTGTTTCTACAAGCAAAGACAATGCAGAACAATGAAGGACAGACATGCAAAGGCATACATGTACCTCACTAAATGATTGAACAAAATTAGTTCATAAACTCGTATTTTTGGTCATGCAGAATCAATCATGGTACGGTACACCACACTGGGTCATATGAATAAAGACTAGCAAATGCTTTTGCTTCAGATTTGTACAGCATTACCCAGTGCATTTGTATTGCAAAATTCAAGTAAAAGCAATTGCTAGTCTTTATTCATATGACCCATTGTGTGTAAAACAAAGACAGAACTAGAAATTGACTTACCAGTCAATTTGAAAGACCGCCCTTGGAAATTGGGAGCTAAGACACAGTTGATTGATCGAGAATTATCGAACGGCAACCAAAAGAGAGGGTTCTTGCAGAAAACTAACAACAACAGTGTCACACACGTGGCTGGAGAGAAAGCACTTGTAGAATCTACTATGACCACCATCTTATCACCAAACTCAATGAGGAGATGATTTTGATACCAGTAGTCATGCATCAAAACTAAAGACCGAATCCCAATCCCTCCATGCATGCACCTTTATTCTTTTACTGCTGAATAATGAAAATGAATCAGAAATATCACTGCTTTCCCGCCTGTTTGTTATACTGTTAACCCTCTCGCTGCATCTGCATTTGCACGGCACCGTGCATAGATGGCGCCATGACTGTACTTGAAGTAAGAAGAAGTTCCCCTGTGCGTATCCTCGGTTTTAAACTGGTTTGTATTAAGATAGATAGATTTTTTATATGTTCATGACTTTGGGTCAATGGTGCACTTACTCGAGTTGCGAAAATGACACTGATCCAACATTGTGTGCAGCAAAAAGGTTACGGTACCGTATATGAATATAGCTGATTGCTCTTGGCATGCAAACATCCCATTGCACCATGTAGAATATACAGTACGTTGCACAACTGACCGACCTTTATCCGCGTACCTTCCGCGTGCGTCATGCAGAAAGTACGCTTCAGTTCATTGCGTATGGTACGGGTGTGTCACGCGTCTCTTCTGCGTGACGTCCGTGCACCACGGGCGAATGACGTTACGTCTTCACTGCGTGCCTTCCACGGCGGCGGTGACGTCCGCGGAAGATATGAGGACGATACACGCATGACGCTGCATGTGGTATGTGGATGGTGCACGGTGCGGAAGGGAGGTCAATTGTGCAACGTACTGTAAATCACATTTCATGATTGCATGACTATTGACTAACAGTAAAAGAAAAAAAACAAAACGAAGACAATCAATCTATGTTTTCTTTGTATGTTGTACCAAAATGTTCCCTGGTTGTACGTTGCATTGAACATCTCATTCTTTGGCACATGTCTTTGGCACATGTTGAACACATCTGTCTCATTAGCTTTGCCTTATTCGAAATATGCTGGAAATGTTCCTACTGAAAGCAGTGCAAAGGGATGGCCCAAGTCTTTTAAAGACCTCAAAGGGATGTTACATTTTTTAAAAGTATGGTGGCTCATAAGGGACATGCGATTTTTTTCATTCAATGCACACTTTTTCGTTTTTCTAATAAAAAAATTATACATGTGCAAAAAATAAATTCCGCGAAAAACACGATTTAGAAAATTATGTATAATTTATTTCCACGGAAAAAATAATAAAATTCCTCAGAAAAAAATTGTATATTCCATGGAAAAAATAATATAATTCCGCAGAAAAAAATACATGCCTTAAAATCAATGAAGTATAATTTTTTGCTAGAAAAACAAAGAAAGTATGCATTGAATGAAATGAAATGGTCCATGGACCATGTGCTCACCGGGTTGGACATAATAGTCCAATGACAGAGGGAGGTACATATCAGTTATGAGCAATCTCGGTCAAGTCATTCCCAGGTAGGACTTTGATGATTTTTGGGTTATGCCACCTGGCGGCCCTACTTGATGTCCGATCGGGCCAGAACTTCACATGCACATAAAGGTCATCTGCAGGGGACAACATAGCACATTGGAGCGCTTTGGGTCAAGTCGTTCCTGAGTTACAGCACTTTGATGATTTTCGGGTCACGCCATCTGGCGGCCATATTGGACGTCCGATCGGGCCGAAACTTCACATGGACATAAAGGTCATCTGCAGGGGGCCACATAGCACATTGGAGCGCTTTGGGTTAAGGCGTTCCTGAGTTACAGCACTTTCATGATTTTTGGGTTATGCCACCTGGTGGCCATGTTTGAAGTCAAATCAGGCCGAAATTTGACATGCATGTAAAGGTCATCTAGATGGAGGTAAATA
>NMRB01004162.1:0-10845 GCA_002633025.1 Notospermus geniculatus
GTTTCGAAGCGCCCGGTTAGGCCCTACGACGACGTTTATCTATTGTGTGGGTATACCCAAACAATAGATAAACGTTGTCGTATGGCCTAACCATTAGGGAGGTTTCGAAATCAAACGATAAACGTAAACGTTAACGACAACTTTATTTTTGTACCGAAAATGCAATGCAAAATCTGGTTAATGTGTGGTATGAAAAATAACGTTGTCGTAAAAGTTTGGTTTATCGTTTGTTTTCGAAACCTCCCCATTATTATTATGAATGACGACAACAGAAAGTTATTTCCGTCATTTTCGAAGAACGTAAGGCCTACATAACGGACGTAGGCCTACGATAAATTTATTTAGGCTAAATATTACAAATTGGCGATTTTGATTTTTCTCTCTTTAGATTGTAGATCTTAAGGCCTCCATAGACTGAACGGCAAAAGTGGAAATTAGTCGCTACAATTGTCCGTTCCAAAATACTTTTTGTGGAAACGTTCCATAAATGTTAAAATCTTGTGACACTTTTGTGGAGTATTTCAACATGTCGCCAGATCAAGTCTTGTCGAACTGACCATAGCAGCGACTAATTTCGACTTTTGTCATGTAGTGTATGGAGGCCTTTATACGGTGGCTGGGAAGGACATGTAGTACCGGTATTTTTTTAATTCGGTTTTGGCCCCCTGGTGGCAGAATGGAACTGATTCCGGCGAAAAAAGGACTGGGGAGACATAAATGACCTTGAGGTACATTGTTAAGTTTGGAGTCAATAGCTCCAAACGTTTAGATATGTGCCAGGGACATTAATGGACATGAAGATGGACGAACCCAGTTGCTCAGGTGAGCTGAAAATAGATCCAGGCCTACTACATGTCCTTTCCAGCCACCGTAGGATTACATACATGTATTTAACCACTATATGGTACGTTTTCCAACCACTTTCAATACATTTATTGACATAAGGTGCTTTTATCCAACTCATCGGTCACACAAGTCATTGTCAAACCACCACTCACTGAATCCAATTGGCTGTTGCTATGCCAACTGCCACCTGTTAGAAAATGACAGAACTGAGCTCAAGCAGACGCCTCTTGCTACTGCCATCTATTAGGAAATGATAGAACTAGTGAGCTCATGCAACCACTGGTCTGCCTTTTTGTGCAAAAGTAGTAACACACTTGAAGTTTCAAAACTAGTTTGAACACTGTCATTTTAGTAAAGCCATTTTAACCAGGCACTAAGGCCAACAATAAAAAGATGATAAAGTGATGGCAGCACCATATTTCACACTCAAATTTAACCCAGACTAAAACTTGACTTGTTGAAAGACAGGCCTAGCAAAACTGAGAAAGTGACATGGATTATGACAAATCTGATAGGCCTAAGCTATTGCAATAGTCCAATCAAAAAATTTGATGCCCTACCTTGCTTGAGGTGTTGACTTCGGTACCATGGTACCCTTTTGTTGATTTCCACAGATCCCATATCACATGCATTTGCACTAAATGATACCAGTAGACAGTCCTGTACCGGTATGTAGGTCCTGGCTTCGCCTTCATCTCAAATGTAGCCTAATCATCCTAAGAAATGCAGGTCCGCGTTATAATAGTCCACCATTCATTCCATTGCAAGGTTACATTCCAATGGTCAGGGTTAGGCCTATATGTCTATCCTAACCCCCTCTATTGAACAATAAGTCACACTTACATTTCCTGGGAGACCACCATTCCTACCACGTCGGCTTGATTCGTGAACGTTCCCTGTGTATATGGTTATACAATGTATTACGTGTACATGCATCTGCACGCGCGAATGAAGGCGTAGCGGCTGTACCAGCACTTTCCAACTGCAAAAAAATCCTCGATCCATCTCGAATCACAGAAATACTAGGTTCTACAGATGCTACTCCGTGTAAAAATCGGAAAATCGGCACACTAAGTTGGTGAAGGGAACTCCAAGAGGTCGAAAGTTGACTTTGCAAACACGTTGTCGGTCCGCGCACGGCCACTTTTCCGCTTGACCTACCTTGGGCATGTCATGATGTTGCACGCACAGCCTGACGCGTGCGATGAAGTGCAAACGCACAGTGAATCGCCCATTTCAAAGTTTGGGTTTGGTCCTGGAAGTTAATTTCGGCGTACAGTTATTCTGTAATGTTCAAGACAGCAACCAAAACGAAACCGACGTCAAACTAGGCCCTAATTATAAGTTATTTAGCACTTTTTCGGGGAAAAATGACCAGGCATGCTGCGCCCTCCGCTACAGCGGCTAAAATGCGGGTTGACCTAAATAGTGACGTAGACGGCCCGTCGGACTGATGGCCAATGAGGAGTGGCCGGTCTCGTTGTCTTGTCTAGCCTGTTCGCGCGAGCGGGAAAAAATCTCCGCCCTGATTGGGCCTACAACCTAATACCTATTGAGGTGCCGTTCAATGTATTTTGCACCGCAAGAAAACACCAAGGCCCATTGTGGCAAAACCCAGACGCATGTCGCTCTTACATAATATGTACGCCTACCTTGGCAGGTTCAGACCAATGTTTGTCAGTTTCAAAATTGTCTGCATATGAAATCTGAATGAATCTTCCATTCTCTCCTGGTGTCATCTCGGTTCGTTGAGGCTCGCCTTCTGAGCGACATGCCGGCGACTGTTTTCGCCGGAGCGGGTCACATTTTGTTACACCGTTTTGCAGTTGCTAAAGCCAACTCAAATTCAAAATAAATCCCGTTTTCTGATCAAAATAATATTATTTTTGAATACGTCAAAATTCATGTTTATTCAGGGCCGAAGGCCTTCAGTATATACGGTGGCCCATAAGGGACATTTATTTTTCATTTTATAGTTTTATTTTTCTCATTACCTTTCTCAGTGGAATAAACTTTTCTCCGCGTGGAGTAGACGTTTCTCTGCGGAAATAACTTTATTTCGTGGAATGCACTTTTCTCCGCGTGGAGTAGACTTTTCTCCGCATGGAGTAAACTTTTCTCCATGAGGAGTAAAGTCACGTGATTTCCGCGGAGAAAAGTTTACTCCACGTGATTTGACGCTCAAATTTTGCCGCTCAGCGACATTTTCCATGTCAATGCTTCCACTGAATGGTTTGCGAGAAATCACGCTATGGGTTCGAGCCCTTATTGTCTGACGGAATAGGCCTAAGCAGCAATCTGAGATGTGGGGCACACACAGATAAGTCTCTCGATTTACGCTGAGTATTTCCCAAACAATAAGGGAAATACTAACATACGGAAACATCGGCAAACGTCACATCGGTAAGCCCATATTCAACATATTCAGAAAACTTCATCAAAAAAAATCGGCAGTGATGTGAAACGGACAGGCCCGCGGCGCACGAGGCAACTTTTCGTGCTTCTTGCAAGGAACATAGGCCTACTGCTCATCAATGGCTGATATTTATAAAAGCAAGCGCCATGCTTTTACTTTAAATTTTGTAGTAGGGGCCTACATTTACATTGGACACTGCTGTGCAAATCGTAAGTAAAAGCATTTGCTAACTTTTATGAATATCAGTCATTTGATTTTTATTGCTCATTACTCGTAATTCTTAACGTCATTGTGACGTCATTGATGCCAATCAACATCGCGCGCACCTGCTTGATTATCTTGAAATGACGTCATTGTGTCACGACGTCTACTGTTCCGATGTCGTAAACGCCAAAACGCCACAACGTTACGATACGGTCATTGCGAAGGACGCAAACATGTGATATCTCTGGAAGCTAGACGATCCAAGAAGTCGTCGTTTTCTGTGATTTTTCGAATTCTAATGATTACAAGTGATAGGCCTAATTAAGACAAACTAATGTACAAGTTCCGTAACGTTACGTAGGCTAGGCAAAGCTATGGATTCCGACCTTGCAGTCGCTTTCAGTTGGGCCTACCATTCCAGTTTATCAGCCGACTCCGCCGAAGACGAATCAGCGGAGGTTATTGATCGCAGCCAGACACGGAGAAAGCTTGACAAGCCCGCCTACTTGTCCAAACAAAGAGATCTTTGTAGGTCTAGACCGACGAACGTGTCGAATAACGCAGGCGACCGTGATACCCACGTAAACCACCAAGACGTGGACCCGCTGAACATGTTGAATTGTCATGATCAAGACGAATCGAGACAGCCACAAGAGACCGCTCGGCCGACATTTTCGGACGTTGCCGCTGAAGATGTCGAAGACCATGAAAACGAAGATGCAATTTTGAATAGTAACCCTATGGGAGGTAGGGCTAGCAGCACGAATCAAATCGCCGCCGAAATTGACAATTTTATTAACGAAGTCACAGACATAATCGATGTCGACGATGAACATGATGAAGGCAATGATCAGTCTTTTTCTCCACCAGGGGGTGCATACCGATATCCTGCTCCGCCTTCTGAAGATCATCCAGGTCGTGACGACAGTGACACGACAGGCCCAGCAGACGACGAGGTTGGAGAGATCCAAGAAAATAACTCTGACATGTCTGAATCGGATCATCTTTCACTTGACTATGTTGACGCCGACAGTATCGATGACCTTGAACTTCACCGTGACCGTGACCATGACCTTCACCTCGGGGTTCTCCGTTTTGGTTCCGACATCCGACCGAAAGGAAGAATTTCCAGTTCCTCACGAAATGCGAGGTTCCCTTCGAAATCCAATATCACCGTCAGAGAGGACTTCGTCGAAAGCTTCCCAGAATTTGCTCCCTATTTCAATGTCGAGGGCGACTTTGGACACGTCGTACCAAGTCCAAGTAGACAGGCATCACATATCCCAGATATGGAATTAATGAGATCTCGCGGTAGTAAATTGCACCAACGAGAAAGGAAGAATCAGGTAGTGTTGCCTGAGTAGAAAGTGAAATTGGATGTACCTCCCCTTTTGCCCATCTTTCATCGGTCAATATTAGGGAGGTTTCGCAAATCTGACGAAAAACGAATACGAAATTCAGCTTCATTTCCATGACGTAATATATTTCAGGAGATGGTTGGTACCACAAATATCGCCTGCTGCACGACCGTCTTTTAGCGTATGACGTAATAGACCGATACGCGGGTGTATATTAAATATCTTTCGTTTCCACTTCGTATACGAAGTGGAAATCAAAATGCACCATAGGCTATAACTCTTTCGATCTTGAAAAAAGAAACTTCGGCCACATCGATCGCAGCGCCGTGTCGTGAGGTTAGTTCGTCCGGTTCCTCATTGCATGACATGCTAAAAGACACACTGGCACCAGGGACACTGTGGTAGCAACCATCTCCAGTAATACATTATATCCTGGAATTGAAGTTGAATTTCGTATTCTGTACTTCATTTTGGACAGATTTGCGCAACCTCACTATGTACATGTATTATCTCTTGACGCTTTATTCGAACAACGACTACAGCGTCACAGCATGATTCTCGCAACAGCACTACATTGACAGTAAAGACACTGACAACCAGTCCTCTGTCCAGGTCACGTCCTCTTTGTCCTCTGCCCCATAGGACACCCCGTCGACTGGATTTGGCTCATGAGTAAATTTGATGTCAACGGGCAGCATAAAGTGGTTTTGAAGAAGGCCACCTACCACCGGTTTACGGAGAGGGTGGAATGTTCAAAAGTCTGATTTTCGTCATTTCTTTTCAGCGCCGACAAAAGTCTCAGTCTGCAGACGACCTGATTCTGGAAGACATCCGGGTACTTTATACAGATGATGAGTTAGTTGTTGATGAGTACGCCATGGCTGAGAAGGAGATAGCCATACGGTTGAGGAGAGACAAGAACGAAAGTAAGTAACGCTTGAACGTCAAGCAAAGACAAAATTAGGATCCGAGGATTTTTTTAGGGGGTGAGGGACCTTGCTCGGTTCGCCGAAAAAAATCGCGGATGAAGCGACTGGATGCATGCCTTTTTCTACCGATGGAAGCCCGTCAGTCAAAAACACCTGCCTGTCCGAAACGCTAGGGCGAGGCGATGCATGCTAATTACTTATACCATTATGGTAAGGCATAGTATCTTTTTCTTTTCAAGATATAACACAATAAGTTGTCTCCGAATTTTGCAAATTTCTTCCTCCATGTCCTCAGGCACTTTCTAGAGACGCGAGAAGTGAATGAGCTGGATCCTAAAGGTATAGAAGTTATAATAAAGAAACTGGATGCATGCCTTTTTCTACCGATGGAAGCCCGTCAGTCCAAAACACCCGCCTGTCCGAGATCCAGCTCATTCACTTCTGGCATCTCTACTAGAAAGTGTCTGAGGACTCAAAAGACCCCGGTTGGGGTCGAAAATGTGTAAAATTCGGAGACGACTTTTGTGTTACATTGTACATGTACATGTATACATGTACAGGTGTATATCATTTTATGTGTCGTTCTTTGTGGTTTATTTTGGATATTTGTCTTTTTCAAGGGATGACCAGACACTTCATCAAATGGGTTGCAGAAAAGTGGCAGGATTTTTACAATCGTTTTGTAGAACTCCAAAAGGATATCGACAAATTCGAACACGACCTAGAAGCAACGACTGACGCCACTCTCCGCCGTCTGCTTCTGAATCGGATCTCAATAGACAAGTCATGGCAGGCGCGTATGAAGGAAAACGTAAATTTCGACCACCTAATTGCTGACTACAGGCTATGCTTTGAGTCTGTTGGACGAAATGGTCAGATAGCCCTCCACGGTGAAGCTGCCGATGCCTTGCGGAAAGAGATGGCGGAATCGATGACGTCGACGGACGTACCGCCACCCCTCCCGGACAAGTCTCCGCCGCGAAGCCCAGTATCTAAGGCCCCAGCAAAACCAAGGCGCGGGCAGCTACGACTAGAAGGGGGAATGAACCAGAACTACCGCATATGCTTCGAAATCGACAAACTGCATCCCACGGTCAATATGATAACCCTCAAACCGATTTCTAAAAAAGTCCATCCCGTGGATCTACCCGCGAATAGGGAAAAGCGACGGTACAGAGTTTGGTCTGCCCGATCGACGACACTGCCTGCATCGACTACTGATCGGCGTTCGAAGTGGCAGAAAGCGAGAGACGCCATGCTTGTTAAACTTATGCGAAGCATTCTGTACTGAAAATTCTGGCGAGCTGCACGAATAAGGACCACCAATTTTCCAAAAGACGTTTTACGCCGATGGAGGGCAAAACCATGATTTTTTTTTAACACATACAGCGGCAACCCAGCATCTTTTTTTCTGTTGAAAGTAAAGCATCTCACCAAAATGAAACTGTCAAATGGTCACTCGGATGTCAACGCGACATCAGAACCGATTAGGGTTCAAGAAGCCATTATTAGGGAGTTTTCGCAAAGCCCCCGAACCGCCAACGCGAACGTCTATCCTTTTCCTCGGTGCTCTCGCCGTGCCATCAACAATAGGTTGGGCGTTGGCGTTTCGGGGGCTTTGCGAAAACTCCCTATTAGCAATCTAGACCTGTATGATGCTTTCCTTCCTGGACCTAGGTGATTCTAGAATTCTTGCTGTTCATGTCGTGAGCTCGATAAAACATCGGAAGGCGACGAGCACTTTTATGGAATGAAATTTTGACTAGACTTGAACGTTCTTTTGCAATGTTGGTCACAGGACTACTGATGTGATTTTGTCCTCACAGCAAATTTGGACCTTCACCTTCACTAGACTATAATATTAGTTTCACTTGTTAACCAAAAAAACTCTCTCGGTTTTGTTACATTTTGTAATATTCTATTCTGCCATGTCTGCGAAGGTGTTCACAAGCATCTTACAACAATACAGTTGGAAAATAAATCTCCTTTCATGCACCCAATATTTTTTCGGTTTTTACCATTTCGCCCAACACCGTGGAAACGTCGCTGGAGAAGCTGGGCTAATGCGTTTAATAACTTTCGTAAGGAAATGATACCGGTATTTTTGTCCTTTATCCTTTTAAAGCACAAATGTAAGCTTGTCGTTTCCGAATTCCGGAGCACTCAGCCAATATGATGGAAGTATCGGTTTGCCGGTTTGAGCATCAGATTCTGGTTAACATCTCTGATGCTTGCTTGTCTTCCAGCTTCCCCCTACCAACAATACACCGACAGAATAAGCTGCGATTTGACAAAGGGGACGCACACACACAGAGATCCCAGGAAAAAATGAACCATGAACTCCATGGTTGAACCATAGTTCATAGTTTTACTGTGAACTTCATGGTAATTTGTACGCAGTTCGTGGTTCAACCATAAAGTTCATTGTTCATTTTTTCCTGGGATGGGTCAATCCGTTGTCTGTTTTCAAGCGTTTCTCAAAAAATAAACCTTATACATGTTCCTGGAACACAGAGTAACAGACTTTACACCGGTAGCGATTGGTTGTTCTGCGGCAACGACACACGACAAGGACGGAGGCAAGATAAAACACGACCTCCTATGAGCGGCATCCCCGCCTGACACACTGTCAGTACTTGGGTCAATCGCTGATCGAGATGATTACGTTGTGCAATATGGTGACGTGCAGAGGAAGATTGTTGAAGGGAGGAGGATGTAAGAAATTAAGGATATCGCTGGCATATGTTTGTTGGTAAGTGTGATTTACCTTTATTTCTGCCTGACTTGGTGTGTCTTTCGACCGCGAAAGCTGTTTTCGCGACAGATAAGGACTTTTGCTCACCTTCTTTGCTACATGAACTGGTAGGTCTGTTGTTTTTCGTCAGTTTGTGTGTTCCGGTGTAGTAGAATCTAATGTCCCCCGATATGTGATGTCCCCCAACAATACATTTTTCGGATTAAGCGGAACCATTGAATTGGACGCTAGAGAGACCAAGACCCTTAATCCTGTGGCAATGAATGGGGACATCAGAAAGACGGCGACATCAGATTTCATCACACCGGAAGGAATATTCAAACATACCAGTGAGATTTCGCAAATCTGACGAAACATGAAGTACGAAATACGAAATTGGACTTCATTTCATGACGTAATGTATTTCAGGAGATGGTTGGGGCCACAACTATCGCCTGCCACAAGAGCGTCTTTTTGCGCATGACGTTCTGTCAGTAGTGGGGGGAGGGGGGAGTGTTACCCAATTTTAAGTCAGCTCATTTCTGGACTGAAGAGGTAGTGTGGTCGACCCCATCCCCGCCACAACGCAAGCATTCAGTTTGTTCTCAAAGCTCTAGGCCTACCTGAGACCCTTTTTACCCTTATTTTGGGCACTTCCAAAGTACAAACCCCAGAATGTTTTTCTGAAGTCGTAGCCCTATATTTCTAATAAGTGACATGAAGGTTTTTTAAATGTCAATATAAGTAGTGTTGTAATTGTCTTTGAATAGTTCAGCCTCGATGTCGTTCTGGATTGACGGTGGAGTGTTGCTTGCGGTATTTTTTAAAGGTCAGGAAAGTGAAACCACCTCTCAACATGCCTTTACGTCCAGTTGCACAGTAGTTGAAAATCGAGAACTCTGTATCCGAGACCTGTCATCCTGCTAATTAATATCTGAATTGGGTATTGCAAACTGGTGTGTGTCATACATGTATAATAGATTAATTATCCGAAGTGACTGAATGCGATGCATCTGCGAGACGCCACATAATGATCGAAGTCATTTGAAACTCTGATTTGGTCCTAATTAACGACCTTCGTACAATCGGAGGGGGCATGGTTCGATCGATATCATCTAATTAAAGACTCGATCTTGCGTTCGAATGACCAGTCTCCCGCCGTTCATTTTTTTAA
Source organism: Notospermus geniculatus (assembly GCA_002633025.1). Classification (NCBI taxonomy): domain Eukaryota; kingdom Metazoa; phylum Nemertea; class Pilidiophora; order Heteronemertea; family Lineidae; genus Notospermus; species Notospermus geniculatus. The sequence goes on from NMRB01004162.1 coordinate 9,662, forward strand.
CTCTGATCGAGAAATGGGTTTATTGGAAAAATATTGAGTTGAGAACTGTGTGCCAAATGCAGCATTATTGGCTCTACGAATGAATGTACGGCAGGAAGAAACCGACGTGCCCGGAGAAATCTTGTACAGAAAGTGTAAAAAGAAAGTCGCTTTCTCTGGCACTTAAAGAAGGGGCCAAACTGGGGATCGAACCCTGAACCTCAGTGGTGACAGGTGCCGATGTCTTCCAGTGCAATGGTGCTATAGACGTAGCGGGCTGAGGATCATCCGACATAGAGTTTTCGCAAAGCCCCCGAAACGCCAACGCGAACGCCAAACCCATTGTTCGATGCCACGAACAAAAGGATAGACGTTCGTGTTGGCGTTTCGGGGACTTAGCGAAAACTCTATAATATATAATAGAGATTTCCATGATAATATACAGGAAGTCAACTTCCAGATTTTGCAAATTTTCGACCCCAACCGGGGTCTTCTTCAGGCTGGCACTTAACAGTACAAGACTCTAGAATAGACTGAGCTGAGTCCCTGAAGTAGATCTAAATATCCCTGCAAACAAGATGAGTGAGCAATTAAGAAATGAGTATAAGGAAAGTGCACGGATCTGGATGGAGGAGGAAGATTAGCCGCAAAAAGTAGGCTAAAATACACTAAAATATCCCTATTTCCAGGCTTTTTCCAAATACTATACCTACCTAAACTTGCAAACTAATAAAATCTCCTCCATCCAGATCCGTGCACTTTCCTTATACTATAAATTTCTTGAAAAATAAATAAATGGATACAGAACAGTACCTTAGAGATTTATATTTCAATCCCGAAAGTAATGTTGCTTATACAAATATAGCACAAATTTGGAAAAAAGTTAAAGAGGATAAAAAACTTATAAAATATAAACAAGTGAAAGAATTTTTAGATAATTTACCAACTTTTCAACTCCATAAACCGATTCATAAAAAATTCTTATTCAGAAAAACAATGGTCTCTTACATAGATCAGCAATGGCAAGCGGATTTAGTTGATATGCAAGCTTATGAAAAAAATAATAAAAATTATAAATATATCTTAACTGTGATCGATTTATTCAGTAGATACGCTTGGGCTCTAGCTTTAAAGAGTAAGAGAGGTGAAGAGGTTAAAGATTTATTCAAAACAATTTTTAAAGAGTCAAAACCTGAGAAAATACA
>NMRB01004162.1:16316-27371 GCA_002633025.1 Notospermus geniculatus
CCTCCTCCATCCAGATCCGTGCACTTTCCTTATACTGAAATGAATAGGGTCCAAGCCCCACAAGGTTGCTGGACCTGAAAGGGTGTCTGTAATAAATGGATGGCTGGTTGAGCTGAAAGAAAAGAGATTAATAAATTAAGGCAAGTGTGAATTCCTATACAAAACATGGCTTGTGTAATTAAGAAAGCCGACGGATGGCTACAGAAGACAAAAGAGGCTACAGAAGACAAAAGAGGCATTTCCATAATATAGAGTTTTCGCAAAGTCTCCAAAACGCCAACGCGAACGTCTATCCTATTGTTCGCTGCTCTCTTCGTGGCATCGAACAATGGGATTGGCGTTCGCGTTGGCGTTTCGGGGGCTTTGCAAAAACTCAGTAATCTTGACGAAGGGTCGCCGATCATCTGCGCAAAAGGTTAGAAAATCACGCAAACAAAGAACAGTAAAGTAACTGAGACAGATTACCAGTGACCATTTTGACCGCACCATTACTTAACCACAAAATATATTGCCCATCTTTCCTCAGGAGACAATGCTAATTAGTGACAGTAATTGAATGACGTGAAGTCCAGTTGCCATGGAGAAGTTCCCATCAATATCTATCATTCCAAACATTTTTTTCTAAGTCCGTGAACCACCTCCTTCAGACTTCATGGTGTTGATCTTCTCAAACAAGGATGGAAGTTAAAGGTGCTCTAGTTCGAATTGTAAACATTACGGTGTGCCACCTATTGTCAACTTCTGGTACTAACAAATCAGATAAAATCGAATTAAATCTCCCCTTTCACAACATTTTGTTTGTTTTTGAGCGTAAAATCATAAATATATTTCAGTTACAAGAATATTTATCAAGATAGATATAAAAATACATAACATTAATGTTTTGGTATACACGGTGCTGCCACCTGTCCGAGGAAAAAAACTATTATAATCAACCATGTAAATAAACAAACCGTAATGTTTACAATTCGAACTAGAGCACCTTTAAAGTGTTGCGGTAGGATGGTGTAAAGAAATGACGTCATGGTTTCACTTTTGATCAGTGAAGGTCACGTTCTTCAAACCTACTGAACGATTTAGATGCAGCAAAAATGCCGGAAGGTTGGCAACCAAACTGACGTTTTGGTCTATGAATCAACTAACACCTAATTTGGAAAGGTCTCAGCGACCCGTCTTCGATAACCGAAGGCCGACCTGCTCACCACTGCGTTACATCGCACATCACCCTTCGAGAAATTGACCGGTCCGCGGCGAATCCGCTGCCTCTCGAAGAGGAGGCCAATCAGAACCGGTGTTGTAAAATTTGAATCGTGGTACCAATAGTGGTAGCCGAAGACCCGATATAAAGTGCAATATGATTGGTCGACCGGTAAAGTTTGCATCGTGCCAAGATACGCCGCGGACTGGTCTATTTCTCGAAGGGTGATGTGCGATGTAACGCAGTGGTGAGCAGATCGGCCTTCGATTATCGAAGATGCAGCGACCTAGATTTCGTATTTTTATCATTTTGTCGTAATTTGGCATTAGTGTGGTGTCACGCACTCGGAAGGACAGACAGGGCCGTTCACCTCATTGATTACAACGGCGTCTTTCCTGACCATCATTTAATTACCAAAATAATTACAATTTATCTATTTCTATTTTCAGGACACGCTAGTGCCCCAAGATGGCCGCAAGTGATTAAAACAGGACAGAAGGCATCAACTTTTTCTGGCGGAAATAGTAACCAATCACAATGACGTACGTCCTAAACGCACTGGTATAAGGTCAATGATTGGACTGCATCAATGTTAGCTCGTATATCATTGGTGGAATCTCTATCAGAGTCTAGCACATTCGGATGCTGGTTGGTAATCACCAAGTGATTCATTTGATCGGATGTAAACAAATCATGCGATGGCATATCCACGAGATACACCGTTTCCGCGGTAATTCCCAAGGAAGGAGTTGAGATGGCCTGTGAAACCTCGCAGCGAATGGACGTGGACGGCGAATTGACACGATCACTTGTCGCTAATTGAGGTTGTCGATGTTAGCCGTCACGTACAAGACAAGAGATAAGGAAAACTAACAAATTCAATATATCATGCTGCTCACTCGTTGGTCCGGATTATGACGATCATTAGAGAGTCTTTGATCGACTTCGTCGTTCCTTTGAACCTTCTATTCTCTGAAAGAAAAACGTCCACAAACGTTACAAATGTGAAAGGGACACGTTGTGGTACAGTCAGGGGCAGGGACATAGAGTTACACTGCTGAAATGATTGACGGGTACAGGTAGGGATGCTTTCAAGGCCTATTACGTCGTTGCCCGCGGTTGGAGTTCGAAGTTTTAGCTTCCTTAACATCGGAGAACATTCTTTGAAATTCAAGGAAATTCCACAAACGTTACAAATGTGAAAGGGACACGGTGTGGTGGAGACAGGTGCAGGGACAGTGAAGCTACACTGTCGTAATGACAAATGGGTAGCGCTAGCAGTGCTTTCAAAACCCAATCGTTGCACTTGGTCAAAGTTCTTCTTCCAAACTTCAGAAAGCATCTACATGTATTCTTTGAAATTCGCGAACATTGATGGATCGGAACGATTGTGGACTTTTTCAGTATTGCCGAAGAGGATGTATCCTGTTCAATAGGGAAAACGTGGAGACTAGTTCAGGGGCTTCGTAAACAAGGCGAATGAACAGGAATGCCATTTACCGTTGGTAGATTGGTTTATGGAACCGACTCTTTATAATATTATTATACGAAAGGCAGCAAAAACGGTGTGAATATTTGGTCACCCTCTCAGCAGCGTTCTTGTCGGCAAGAACATTTCCACAAAGGATCGCAAGTGTCTGTTCATGAAACTGGTGCAATGTTTTGGTCCACGGGGCCGGACAACCCCACAATTGATTGGCAAACACTATGACGCATGTTCTCAGCAATGACTCCGTGACGACAGTTTATAACTATGCAGAGAACCCTACCGATGTGTACGAAAACGGTTCCGCCTATTCCAGTCAACCGGAAGTCTACGATGCTTCGCGCCTGCGCGAATTAGACTTAGCAATACGGATCGTCTGCTGTTTTATACTAACGATGACGATAATATTTGGACTTGTTGGGAATATATTCGTTTTTGTTGCAATTTATTCGAGCAAAGTTCTTAAAAATGTCATGAATGCGATGCTGGTGAATTTAGCTATTGGAGATATGATGAGTGCGGCCGTGAGTGCACCATCGCTTCTCGTAATTTTCGTCTGCACGACGACGACTGATGTTTATTTACCCGAGGCGTTCTGCAGTTTTCAGGACTTCTTCCACATTTTAGGCGGAACGGTTGAACTGGTAAGCTTGGTGTGCATCAGCTACGAACGCTATCAAGCAATTGCGAACCCTTTCGAAATGGAAGAGAAAGTCCAACGAGTGAAAATTAGCATATTGGCGTCGTGGTGTCTGGCGCTTCTGTTTGCGTGCATCGTTACGTTTTGGATAGAGACGACACCGATGTGGTTGTTTTGCAGAGGCACAGTGTACGACACGAATAGTTATATGAATTACTACGCCGACTTTCTCCTCGGGCCCATCAGCTTGATCGTAGCCTTTCTAAATCTGGTCCTATACGTGAAAATCATCTTGGCTCTACATCGCTACTTGGAAAAGAAAAGTAAAACGTTCCGTAAAAATAAAATCGTCCCAGATGCTGGTAGTTCTGTTCCTAATGCTCCTGTCGTTGGAACAGTTAAAACGACACCAGTTACTGAAGCGACAGAAACATCCACTGTAAGACCTTTGCAAAATGAAAATGGAGGTAAGCCTAAAAAGGGAGTCGTGTTTTGGAAGAAGAAAGCAACAACAGGCCAGTTGGCGACCTCGATCACCAAAACATCGGGTAGTAACGACGAGACGAGTGAGTCGGATGATAACGGTGGTCGTAAATCATCGAAGCGTCATTTAAAAAAGCGACAGTCTATGGGACAGGCTAGTGTTGGTTTTTTGGTCATGAAAGACGAAAATGACCCTGGAAAGGAAAAAATAGTGTTTGTGCCGAAGAAGAATTCTTTTAACAGCGTTCACAGCGCGGTATCTTTCATTAACCGTGCCAACAAAATGGCGCAGGAGACGAGATCACGGGACACTATAGACGGAATGATGAAGACGTTGTCCCTTTCCGAAGTTAGTGATATTGAATCCATTTGTTCAGATACCGACAAAAAAGGAACGGAAATGACAAAATTCCGTCGGAGTTTTTCGTCAAATGATATGATAAATTTCGTTCCGAATGGTCGTCGGAACGAAAATTTGGGCACGGAAGATGACGGTGGTGTGTCACTGAAACGTTCCGCTCCAAATGAGGCAGCACATAGTTTACTCAGGAATAGAGACAGCATAATGTTTGGGAACAGGCAATCCGGTCCAGGTGTCAAAGATTTAGTTAATATATCGTCCAAAAATAAACAATCCGTTCCTGAAAGAGACGCTGCTGAAAATATGTTGTTTACAAAAACGCAATCCGCTCCAGACTTTAATCTTGCCAAATCGTCGCCGCAAAAAAGGAACCTTGTTCCAGATGATCTTATGCCAGAATACCATTTGAATAAGGTTGTTCCAGGGAATGGGAATGATGTGGAACCTCTGACGCTTACTGGACATGTTGCAGCCGAACTGCATAATAAAGGTATTGAGGATTCTGGTCCAGCTGTCAAAGGTTTAGCAAATATATCATCCAAAAATAAACAATCCGTTCCTGAAAGAGACGCTGCTGAAAATATGTTGCTTACAAAAATGCAATCTGCTCCAGATTTTAATCTTGCCAAATCGTCACCGCAAAAAAGGAACCTTGTGCCAAAGTACCATTTGAATAAGGTTGTTCCAGGGAATGGGAATGTTGTGGAACCTCCGACGCTTACTGGACATGTTGCAGCCGAACTGCATAATAAAGACATTGACGATTCCGACGAGATATCTCGAGTTGAGATGTTGGGTCGTACTGACAGAAAACCAAAACAACAGGGTGCCGTGTTCTGGAAAAAGAGGGCAAAGCCCGCGGATGAAAGTGACGATGCTTCTGTAGCTACGGGTGCGAGTGGGGTGACAAACATCCCGCAAGGAAACGTTGGCCCCGAAGATAAAAACAGTGACAGTGAAAAGCAGAAACCCGGGGTTATTTTTTGGAAGAAAAAAGCGAAAGTTGACGAGGAGAAAGATGCCAGTGTTGTTGGAAATAAGGAAAAAGACGAGTCCGACCCCGTTCGCCCAACAAATGTACCAGGTGCACAACCTGACGGGGTAAGCGAAGAAACGACTGAACGAAAAAAGGGAGGGGTGGTCTTTTGGAAAAAGAGGGCCAAAGTAATTGAAGCAGCGAATGAATTTGGTAAGCAGAACGGAAACATTTCGGGCAACACCGTTGAATTTCGGCCGTTGAAGAAAAGGGAGAGTGTGGTTGATGTGCATGACTTTCACGGGAAGGTTACAGTGGCTGCAGCCCGGACTGAACAGGTGGTGGGTGCCGTCTGCGTCATGTCGGACAAAAACAAATTCAAAGGGAAGCGGAAACTCGAAGGAAAAGCAGCCAAACGGGCCTCCGTCATCATTATTGTCTTCCTCGTCTGCTGGCTCCCGATGCCAATTGTTTATTTTGTGACTGGTCACGTGACCAACCGTTATGCCGTTCAAAGGATCATCAACGGTGCTGAAATGTTTTGTCTCTGTTTGGCTTCGTTGACGTCTGCGCTGAATCCTATTGTTTACAGCCTAGTAAATAAACAATGGAGGAATGAATTTTTTAAAATCATGAAGAAATGTATGAAGAGGAAGTAAGAAAATGCGTATTGAGAGATAAGAATAGTAGAACATGCACATTCGCTGGTATTCATAAAAGATAGCAAATGCTTTTACTTAAGATTTGCGCAGCAATGTCCAATGTGAATGCACTACAAAACTTGAAGTAAAAGCATTTGCTAGCTTTTATGAATATCAGCCATTCTCTATACAACTTATTTTTATCATTGATTGGTCTTGTCACCCAAAGCGGCGGTGTACAAGTGGAGAAAGTCCTAGGAATGCAAGTCCGGGGCACCATTGTCTGCTATTTATGACTGTGTTCGAAGGGTTTGGTGTCTGTAGCCATGTACCATAATCCCTCGTTAAACAATAAAACCAGACTTGGATTCCAGGAGCACTTCGATTCCTGTCATACCGGACTTCGGTCCCTTGTCACATTCTACTGGCCGATTGATGTTCATCAGTTAACACATGTGTTGAACGGTTCCTTCCTAATCTCTCCTGCAGCTACCATAGGAACCATATTCTTTGTATTTTTATACAAAGTTTCAAGCGTTTGCCAAAGAATACAGGCGGGGAAACTGTGGGATTAGAAATACATGACAACCGTTATCGGTATAACTATTAGGCCTACACGTTTGTATAATTATGTGCAGTTTCCTGAAAAAAGGATAATTTGCTCACAGCCAAAATCCATTATAAAGCTAGGAATCCACTGCTGATTTTCTGCTTTGCGACTTGCTTTGCAACCTGCCACCTGTGATTGAATACGACCGCAAGGAACTGATACCGGTCGCCGACCTGAAATTGATCACATCTTCGCTATTCATCGTATCCATGACGTAGGCCCAGGCCTACGTGACCAAGGTGACGTTGTGACGTTGCGTCTTTTTGCCCACCAGCTTCTTCAGCAAAGCAATGAAATTTGCCCACCACCCTTGCGTCATTTGCCCACCACCCTTGCGACGTCAGCAATGGCGGACACTGTCGGAGTTACGTCATGGATACGATGAATTAGTGGAAATCACTTCTAGCTAGTCCACTATGGCGATTGAGTGCCCAGTTGCAATGCAACCTATTTGCAAAGCAAGTCGCAAAGCAAAATCAGGTTGAAAATCACAGGTGGATCCCTTCACTGAGTTCAGCGAGCATACACTCTGGCGAATGTGTAGCAGTTGCAACCGTCGTTGCATTGTACCAACACGGATGTCGGCAAAGAACGATATAATCTGATTAATTCTTATCACTATGTAGTATTCGCCACAGAAAATATTGCCATCAGAATTGCGGCAATAAAAGTAATTTATTACATTAATTATTGTTCATCCTCAGTGTTGATCTTCAGTGTGCAACTGGTCCGGGCAATAGTCTGGAAAAGGACATCAAAACCGCTGCTAGCCTTTCTTGCCCATGGTGATGACGAGCGTTTGTTGGTTGTGCCACTTAAAGTGCCTTGAACTCATCCTGGTCAATCTTCTTTGCCCAAACGGTCACCATCGGCATTCTGCTTAATGTATCCTCCACAAACGCACCTACATTGAGGGTTACCATCTTTGGCGCCTTTCCTCATATCTTCGACACGTTCTCTGCCCCATCCGGACCGCACCACCCGAGCGAGCCCGAACAGCCAAAGCACTGAACCGGTCCCGTACGCTTAACAATAGAGAGGATGCGCAGCGTCACGACTCCCACTCCCACTCCGAGGTGACGCCCTTTTTGCGTCTTACGTCATCAGTTACTGCAGGGGTTTCCTGGTGAAGTCGGTGAAGTCGGTCGGAAAAACGAGTTGAAAGCATCGAAGTCGTAAGTGGTTTCCCACTTGCTTTTTCTCTTGTTTGAGCAGGTGTTAAATATGATTAAGGTTGACATAGCATTCTTTGAACATTATTCTTGTAACACTGATCCCTTTTATCGGGATGGAGGGTGCTGAACACATCAAATTTACGTGTTTTTTTGGTGTGCCAAAATCGTGAAAAAAGGCGGCGTAGGCGCGCTACACATGGCCTACAGATCCATGACGTTGGTTGGGGACCACTGCGTGAAGGACGACGTCATGTGACGTCGCCCACGTCGTAATCACTTCACGTCTTGCGCAACCTGAAAAACGACGCTACGAGTTCCGAGAACGACTCCGAGACCAACTCGGAGTGGGAGTGGGAGTCGTGACGCTGCGCATCCTCTCTATTGTCTCGTATTTTCCGTGTTTGCTTCGACTATTTTGTCCTACCACCTACTTTTCTTGCCTTTATTCCTTTGACATTTTAGCCATTGCCTTTTTACCGTTGCTTTTTTCCTTTGCCCTTTACCGGATATCGCCCTTGAGATATTTCGTGTCACCGCCAGCCAATCCAACTACCCCCAATCATGTTCTGTCCAGAGACCTTGCGAGACTGCTCTTCTTCTGCGTGTACCTTTTCATCAATAAAATGAACGTCAAATAAGTAATTAACGAAGAGTTAATTAACAGGTAGACCAGATTTCCAAGCATTTCGTTCATCGGACAAAGACACAAATAATCTGATGATGACAGTCCTATTACCGGTACCGCCGGGAAAAATAATACGCCATATTGATTTGATAACGCGACACGCCTTGGATATCTGCTGAAGGGTTTTGCAGATTGGATATCTCCTGAAGGGTTTATTTGCAGATCTGTTACTCGTGACCTGACTCACCACAGGAAGTCAAAGTACATGTACCTGTGCGGGCTGCATGCTCATGGTTGATTCCAGTACACACCCCAGTACAAGTGTTTAAAAGTGGTCACGCTGCCCGCGGCTGGATATCTGACTAGGAAGTAGGCCTAAAGGCGCCGCTCCACGTGACAGTTTTCTGTCGAAAGTTTGCTGTCAGATAGTCAATTATTGCTCTCAGACAGCAACAAGTGCTGTCATACAGTTCTGTGTGACAGCAATTATTGCTGTCTGAGAGCAATAATTGACTATTTGACAGCAAACTTTCGATAGAAAACTGTCACGTGGAGCGGCGCCTTAAGACTCTTGCCAGTCTGGACACTTGTATGGAATCTACTTCGGATCTCGCCGACGACAATCGGAAATTGCCGAGTGTAAAATTTCCGTATGCAAATGCGGGGCAGAGGTCCGCATATGATAAAACCGGGACCTGAAGTCGAGCCCGAGATTGGGCCGTCGATGGATGAATAGCTGACAACAGAACTGTGTTCATTGGCTTTATATACCAAATTGGGATGGTTTGAGAGGTGATCCACACCCAACAGTCATTCTCCACTTCTTAGACATCAATGAAGTCGTAGAGATGGCCAAATTTCTAACTTATTGGCAGATTTAGTCGGTCTGTGGGGATTTTACCACCAGCCAGTTTGGTTCAAGTAAAGTAGGCCAAGTAATATTCGGTGACACTACACTGTAGGTGTCATCCCATATTAGGCGGCGCGGCCTGTCCGACTTCACGTGTTGCATTGTCTCTCGTCCACCAGACCAGTGTCTTTTGTGATTCTACATTGACTACTTGTTTCCACTTCATATCATTAGAAGTTACTCGCCATAAAAGGGACACATATAGTTTGTCACGTGAATGGAGACAAATAACGTGCTCTGTACTTTGCGATCGCTAAATGTAAACAATAACAAATACTCCCATTGGTCGAAATGTAATATAGTCTAACCTCTCACCCTCAATCTGCATAACACAATGGAAAATCATAGAATCTGCGCGTTCGGGTGTCGCCGACGACAATCGGAAATTGCCGAGTGTAAAATTTCCGTATGTAAATGAAGGTCAGAGGTCCGCTTATGATAAAAACGAAACCTGAAGTCGAGCCCGAGATTGGGCCGTCGATGGGTGAATAGATGACAATAGAACTATATTTATTGGCTTATAAAACAAATTGGGATGGTTTGAGAAGTGATCCACACCCAACAGTCATTCTCAACCTCTAAGTCATCACTGAAGGCGGAGAGATGGCCAGATTTCTTATTTATTAGCAGATTGAGTCGGTGTGTTGGGATTTTACCACCAGCCAGTTTTTTGGGTCAAGTCAAATAGGCCAAGTTCTTTTCGTGTGGGATCGTCTCTCGTCCACCAGAGAGCAGTGTCTTTTGTGATTCCTTATTGTACCTCATTCATTACTTGTTTCCACTCCATCAGAAGTTACTGGCCAAAACAGGGACACAAAATTGTTTGTCATGTGAATGGAGACAAATAACGTGCCCTGTTCTTTCCGATCGCCAAATGTAAACAATAACAAATACTCCCATTGGCCGAAATGTAATATAGTCTAACCTCTCACCCTCAATCTGCATAACACAATGGAAAATCATAGAATCTGCGTTCGGATGTCGCCGACGACAATCGGAAATTCCCGAGTGTAAAGTTTCCGTATGTAAATGAAGGTCAGAGGTCCGCTTATGATAAAACCGAAACCCGAAGTCGAGCCCGAGATTGGGCCGTCGATAGATGAATAGATGACAATAGAACTGTGTTCATTGGCTTATATACCAAATTGGGATGATTTGAGAGGTGATCCACACCCAACAGTCATTCTCCACCTCTAAGTCATCAATGAAGGCGGAGAAATGGCCAGATTTCTTACTTATTAGCAGATCGAGTCGGAGTGTTGGGATTTTACCACCAGCCAGTTTTTTGGGTCACAAGTCAAGTAGGCCAAGCTCTATTCGTACCACATTGTCTCTCGTCCACCAGAGAGCAGTGTCTTTTGTAATTCCTTATTGTACCTCAATCATTAATTGTTTCCACTTCATCAGAAGTTACTGGCCAAAAACGGGGACACAAAATCGTTTGTCATGTGATTGGAGACAAATACCGTGCTCTGTTCTTTGCCATCGCTAAATGTAAACAATAACAAATACTCCCATTGGTCGAAATGTAATATAGTCTAACCTCTCACCCTCAATCTGCATAACACAATGGAAAATCATAGAATCTGCGCTCGGATGTCGCCGACGACAATCGGAAATTGCCGAGTGTAAAGTTTCCGTATGTAAATGAAGGTCAGAGGTCCGCTCAGGATAAAACCGAAACCTGAAGTCGAGCCCGAGATTGGGCCGTCGATAGATGAATAGACGCCAATAGAACTGTGTTCATTGGCTTATATACCAAATTGGGATGGTTTGAGAGGTGATCCACACCCAACAGTCATTCACCTCTTTGTCATCAATGAAGGCGGAGAGGTGGCCAGATTTTTTAACTTATTATGGTTCCCCGATCCTAAGATCGGGAACCATATTGTTTTTGGTCTTGGTGTCTGTCTGTGTGTGTGTGTGTGTGTGTGTGTGTGTGTGTGTGTG
>NMRB01004163.1:13512-36457 GCA_002633025.1 Notospermus geniculatus
AAAGGCAGTCACACATTGCTAATAATGCAATAATGCGGCCAAGCCTAGCCCTGGTACTGTGTAATTTATTTTTCTGTCAAATAAAGGCTACCTTCAAACACATTGCTCAATATCCATTTGTATGTATTGTGATGTCTAGAATTGAATTTAGCCACAAACTTTGCGGGTGACTAGACTGACATTTTTGAATTCTTTCACGCCACCCCACGGCAGCATTTGCGCACAATTTTCAAAATAATGCAAGATGACACAACAATTTTTTATGCACATTAATAGGCCTAGATTTGCAATTTGCCGACTGGGAACTCTTGAATCTTTTTTGTGTTGCTGACTGAGTGGTAAAAAGGCAGCTCAAGTAACCAAACTGCAATGAATGATGTATATGTATGTAAAATGCCTCAGTGTACCGGTACACGATTCCTGATTGTCAAGTGGCGTAGGATGAGTCAACTTTTAGGCCTACGGCACATTAGGACACAACTGACGACTTTTATCACCTGCTAATAACATGCTAATGCTAGTTCGCTTAATTGCTTACTATGAAATAGCATACCTGCGTGGCAGTAAACAGAAAACAAAGGGTTAAACCTATGTATACTAACAGGCAAACAGCATAGAAAAATACCACACAGTATCTGGACTACATCTTACAGAATCATCAACCCTCTCAATGGGTGCGTAGTGAAAAAAGTACAGTTTGAGTTACATTGGTAACAGATTTCTTATGTTCCACCTCACTAATCGAATCAAAGCTAAACAATTCCAGAATCCATGTTCAAAGTCGTGGATGAAGAAAAATAAGTTGCGGCCATTGCTTTTACAATATAGCGCTATAGTTTTTTATTTGTTGGATAACAAAATAAAGGATACCATGATTCAGAAAAATTGGATAATCAGCAATATTCAAAGCTTAAAATTACTCTCAATATCATCATACATAATACATCACATTTTTTTGGGAAATGCTGAATCGGGAGCAGAGGGCCAAAAATGGCATTAGTTCCAGTTTTTTACTGGAAATTAACAGCAAGATTACAGTTTCTCAGTTTTAAATACAGCATTTTTGGCAGAATTTATACCATTTTGCTGTCAAAATACATGTACAGCAAACGGGTGCTGTCAAAATACAGAAAAGTGCTGTGTTACTCTGCTGCCATCATTTGCTGTAAAAATTTTGCTGTTAAATTTTTTTACAGCAAATGTTGGCAGCAGAGTAAATTTACAGCAAATTTACTGTAAATTTACAGATATTAAGGACATTTTTAACAGTGTCCCCTCAAACAACATTTTCTGTCAAAAAAGTGGATGGCAAAATCACAAGGAGAACCTGTGCTTATCTGAAGAGAACGACTGGCTGTCTCCAAGGTCCAACACTTTCAAAACCACAGAATCCATTAGCCTTGAAACCAACACCAATGACCCCATCACAAGAATAATGAAAAGCATCATTTTCACAGTGTACCTCTCACAGAATCTATGTCAGTAGGCAATGACAGTTGGCTGTGGCAGGAAAAGGCTAGAGTTCAGGCATGAAAACAACAGGATGAACACTCATGGACTTATGTGCAAACCAACACAGGACTTCCTTTCAGACAAAAAAGGCACTCAGAATAAACTGAAAATGCATAGGCCTATCCAATCCATGACAGAGCATGATACTGGTGATTCATGAGATAGAGCTCCATGAAATATCCTATGGTCAAAGGCCTACTTCATTCTTCAGCAAAATTGCCAAATGAATTTTGTTTTAAAAAAGGTCTGTTCTTTATCAGTTTGTCAACAAGAATATCAAACAACTCTGGGAGACAGTCAAGGGGTCTTGTTCTTGATGGTCTACCATAGGAAGTTGTGGATACCTTCAGAAATTCTATAATTCTCATTCCTTCACTGAAAGATCCAGTCAAAAATTGATTTCATTGAGTTCAACAAGGAAGAACAGCCAACAGTCACGTCTGATAATCATTGACCCATGCGTAATCAGCTAGGCCTACAAGATATCCTTGTTTCAACTTGGTCAACACGACCGTTGCCTAATGGGAATGAGAAAATGCCAGCCTGATACCAAAAATCAAAAATAGATAAGAGAGGTCCTCTCTTATCTATTTTTGCAAAAATTCATAAGCGAGCGACGTTATGGAGGAAGTGGGAATGGATCATTCGGAATGACCTGAGGCGAACTGATTATCTGTCCACTGGGCGGCGCATTTCTGAGGGAAATGCGAGTCGTCACGGAAATTGCCGAGCAGATTTGCCTTCAGAAGTTCCGAATGGGAATGGATCTAAATGAAGAGTGGCCTCTCCACAAAATTTTGATGGCGGTGGTGCTTTGTCAATCACAAGAAAGCAGTGGAGATCCGACAAATATAGAGGCCTTGCAAATGACGTCACAAGCCGCCATGCTATTCCATAGGCATACCGTAGTGCCCTTGGAGGAATTATATTTGACAATTCCTCCAAGTTGTGCCCAAGCGAGTAGGCCTAGCCCAAGAAGTCATTGACTTCTTTCATCCATGAAGATGACGAGGAAGAAGACAAAACCCATGTGATATCTAGTCAAGACCAGGCCTAGTGGGTCCTCTCTAGCTCTGGTTTTCTCCTGCAGATCAGGAACATCCTACACAAATCAGTAAAGCAGGCGCAGATCCAAAGGGGGGGGGGCGTGTACCCCCCTTTTGGCCAATGAATTTGTAAAATTGACCGTGAAATTCTGGAATTTGGAGAGAGAAAATTCACCACAGATTTCAATGTTCTAGCTGGGTGCCCCCTCTTTTCTCAAACCCTGGATCCGCCCCTATCACTAGGACAAACCAGCGGAGTTGAGGAGCGATTTGAGAAGTCTTGGGAAGAAAGCCAAAGAGAAGGCGAGCACAAAAATCGACACACAATATGATCAGTCCATTTCCAGAATATTTGCGAATTTTCGAGTAGTATTTCTTTTGTAAGCATCATTGACAATAGCTGATTCAACTGTCACCAGCCCCTACTGCCTACTACTATCATGATTAGGCCTACTATAGGCCTACATGACAGGTCATAGGGTTACCTGGTAGGCCTACTGAAATCGCCAAGGAAGTCAATCAACAAAACCAGATGGGCCTCAGCCCTCATATTGAAACAGAACCGACTCACAGTAGCACCACTCATCAATCAACACTATACACTGAAGAGTCTGTGAGTCTGAGCTACCGTACAGCAGATACCACGTGTGTACGCTACACACAGACAATGTATCTTGATAGAGCTACTCCCAGCAGACGATACCCATGTCAAATTTCAAAGCGAAATTTCTCCGCATTCATAAGAAGTTATCCAGACTTTGAAAATCCCGCCCGATGGAGCTTTCTTTAAACTCACCTGAAGCAGCCGAACAATACAATTCCAAACATGAAAAGATAATCAACAATAGATATATCACGAGCAGTATTCCTCCGCCGCCGCTTCGTTCTGCCATTTTTCTCCTACTCCGGTATGACTGGCTTGCTCATCATGGCCCACTGAGGTTTGTGTGGGTTCGCGCGCACCACACTTCCCGGTTGCCCGATTAGTTCACTGTCTTGTGAATTGAGATAAGAACATTCTTATCACTTAAGCGTATGATCTTTTTTCGATAGAATAGATATTGAAGGGCCTGCAGGCATGATATTTTCAATTATGTCAGTGGCAATTCTCCCAAAAAACGGGACACACAGATTTTGAAATGGGTGCGACCGGCGAGGCGGCCAGCGAATGGAATTTTACATATGTAAAATGTTTATTTTTGCAAGAAAAGCTTCATTGAGAATGGTGAATAATGTCTTCATTGTAATTTCCATCAGGAATATATCACAAATAGATAATAGGCCTAGATAATTTTTGGTAATATGGAGTCTCTATGGATCTATTTCGCTGTATGTGCCTTATTAGGCCAATCACTCCACCACTGCGTAACTAATTCATGCCATGAAACAAGGATACTGTAGTTCCTTGCCTAAAAGATCAAATGTGACACCTCCAGTAAAGCAATCATCGCTTAGCGCAAGTGATCGTCATTGGTCATCAATTGAGATCACTGCTGTCAAAAATATATCTATTTTTGCTGTTGATTGTCAACCTGCAGAGAATGATGTACATTTCAGCTATTGTGTTGTAATGCCATTAACCCTTTCCTCAGTTGGGACAAGTATCTACTTCTGCTGGATGGAGCAGGTCACAAATGGAAAAATTTCATAAATTCAACATTATTTCTTCCTTAGACTTTCCAACTCCAGTGGTAGCAAGTGGGTTTTCCAAATGGTGCTGGAGGACTTCCGATGGATCACTTGGAGTTCATCATGAAATCCAAATGAAAAAGAGAAGAAAGAATGAAAATATTGCCAGCAAGACATACTTTATTATTAAGCTGATGTAAAGAATTCACAAAATTCTGATTAGATAACAAGCTCTCTGTATAAAAATAGAATTCTTTCTATGTAATATAAGTACACTTATATAAACAATAAAGGAAACTGTTCATCTTGACCTTGATGGATTAGGCCTACACCTGATTCCTCATGCACTACACCACTCCAATTTCTCAGGTGCACATGAACCTTCAGGTTTTTATGGTCCCCTGAAATCTTCAGGTTTTCATGGTCACCTATCTTCAGGTTTTCATGGTCATCTGAATCTTCAGGTTTTCATGGTCATCTGAATCTTCAGGTTTTCATGGTCATCTGAATCTTCAGGTTTTCATGGTCACCTGAATCTTCAGGTTTTCATGGTCACCCGCCTGAATATTCAGGGATTTTATGTCACCTGACTCTGGGATTTATGGTCACCTGACTCTGGGATTTATGGTCACCTGAATCTATCATCGGGGATTTACTACATGGTCACCTGCACCTTCATGTTTTCATGGTCCCCTGAATCTTCAGGCTTTTATGGTCATCACCTGAATCTTCAGGTTTTCGTGGTTACCGGAATATTTAGGTTTTCATGGTCACCTGAATATTCAGGTTTTTATGTTAGCCTGAATCTTCAGCTTTTTGTAGTCCTATCCATTTCAGGTGCACCTCACATGGCCAGCCAGGCAGGACATCCCAGTATGACTATGTATCTTCATGACAATCGTGAGATAGTCGTTGGTCCAACAAAATTCAGGTGATGCATCTGCCTTATGGCCATTTTGGCAATCCCACTGTAAACTGGTTGGGCAGAATTTCTGTCAACAAAGATTTTTTTTAAATACACACTTAATTGTCAAGAAATTCTAAAAGTCATGATTCTTCCTGCTATGTTGAATCAGGCCTAAAGCAGAGATTCTTGGAACTGATAAATGTGCGTCTCTGAACAGTGGCAATGCTGTTGTTGTGATCAGAAAACAAACACCTTGGGACAAACAGATGCTGTCCTTCCTTCAGGGGTGTCCAGATTACTGAGGTCAAAATACCAGTAGATAGAAATCACTGAATGAAAATGACCAGTTCATAACCGAATTCAGGTTTCTATGATATAACAGTGTCCTTAATAGAGAGGTGTTCCCCATTTGCTGGAGGGGGAGGTTCTACTCTATGCTTGGATCCAAATATTCAATGGGTTTGTTGTTAATTTGGCACAGTGCCCCAAAATTGCAACTTCCCTGTTGACAGAAAACCCCAGGCTGATTTAGTGGATAAACTCCAACCTATATGACGAAGTGCACATCAATAATTTTGAGTTCCTTTATATTTGTGACACTCACCATGAAAGGCAATTCAATGTACTTGTTTATGAATATTTTGAATTTATCCGGCCTGTCTTTAGTGACGTAGGGGAGAGTAGGCTGCTGCTCAGAACGCTTTAACTGAATACCATAGTCCATATAATCAACTACAGTTGAGTGACAGACTGAGGTATTTCCAATCCTGACTTCATAACAGGGCCAAACCCAGGATACGTAACTAATTCATGCCATGAAACAAGGATACTGTAGTTCCTTGCCTAAAAGATCAAATGTGACACCTCCAGTAAAGCAATCATCGCTTAGCACAAGTGATCGTCATTGGTCATCAATTGAGATCACTGCTGTCAAAAATATATCTATTTTTGCTGTTGATTGTCAACCTGCAGAGAATGATGTACATTTCAGCTATTGTGTTGTAATGCCATTAACCCTTTCCTCAGTTGGGACAAGTACCTACTTCTGCTGGATGGAGCAGGTCACAAATGGAAGAATTTCATAAATTCAACATTATTTCTTCCTTTGACTTTCCAACTCCAGTGGTAGCAAGTGGGTTTTCCAAATGGTGCTGGAGGACTTCCGATGGGTCACTTGGAGTTCCTCATGAAAATCCAAATGAAAAAGAGAAGAAAGAATGAAAATATTGCCAGCAAGACATACTTTATTATTAAGCTGATGTAAAGAATTCACAAAATTCTGATTAGATAACAAGCTCTCTGTATAAAAATAGAATTCTTTCTATGTAATATAAGTACACTTATATAAACAATAAAGGAAACTGGACTTCACCTTGACCTTGATGGATTACACCTGATTCCTAATGCACTACACCACTCCAATTTCTCAGGTGCACATGAACCTTCAGGTTTTTATGGTCCCCTGAAATCTTCAGGTTTTTATGGTCACCTGAATCTTCAGGCTTTCATGGTCATCTGAATCTTCAGGTTTTCATGCTCACCTGAACCTTCAGGTTTTCATGGTCACCTGAAGTCACCTGAATCTTCTGGTTTTTATGGTCACCTGAATCTTCAGGTTTTCATGGTCACCTAATCGTCAGGGATTTATTGTCACCTGAATCTTCAGGGATTTGTGTCACCTGAATCTTCGGGATTTATGGTCCCCTGAATCTTCAGGCTTTTATGGTCATCACCTGAATCTTCAGGTTTTCATGGTTACCGGAATATTTAGGTTTTCATGGTCACCTGAATATTCAGGTTTTTATGTTAGCCTGAATCTTCAGCTTTTTGTAGTCCTATCCATTTCAGGTGAACATCACATGGCCAGCCAGGCAGCAAATCCCAGTATGACTCTGTATCTTCATGACAATCAGGAGATTCGTTGATCCAAAATTCAGCATCTGGTGCTCACCAGTCTATCTGGCCTGACGGCCATCTAGACGGAGTCGATAGCCTTGTTTGGACAAGATGAAATTCATGTGATGCATCTGTCTTATGGCCATTTGGGCAATCCCATTGTAAACAGGTTGGACAGAATTTTTGTCAACAAAGAGATTTGTTTTTTACTACTCTTATTGTCAAGAAATTCTAAAAGTCATGAACCTTCCTATGTTGAATCAGGCCTAAAGCAGAGATTCTTGGAACTGATAAATGTGCGTCTCTGAACAGTGGCAATGCTGTTGTTGTGATCAGAAAACAAGTAGAACCTCTCTGTCAAGGCATGGAGGCATCTTCATAATACTTCCATGATTAAGGACACCTTGGGACAAACAGATGCTGTCCTTCCTTCAGGGGTGTCCAGATTACTGAGGTCAAAATACCAGTAGATAGAAATCACTGAATGAAAAACGACCAGTTCATAACCGAATTCAGGTATCTTTGATATAACAGTGTCCTTAATAGAGAGGTGTTCCCCATTTGCTGGAGGGGGGAGGTTCTACTCTATGCTTGGATCCAAATATTCAATGGGTTTGTTGTTAATTTGGCACAGTGCCCCAAAATTGCAACTTCCCTGTTGACAGAAAACCCCCAGGCTGATTTAGTGGATAAACTCCAACCTATAAACTCCAACCTATATGACGAAGTGCACATCAATAATTTTGAGTTCCTTTATATTTGTGACACTCACCATGAAAGGCAATTCAATGTACTTGTTTATGAATATTTTGAATTTATCCGGCCTGTCTTTAGTGACGTAGGGGAGAGTAGGCTGCTGCTCAGAACGCTGCTTTTCTTCTGCATTACTTAACTGAATACCATAGTCCATATAATCAACTACAGTTGAGTGACAGACTGAGGTATTTCCAATCCTGACTTCATAACAGGGCCAAACCCAGGATTCAAGGTCAAGTTCAAGGTCAGGGTCAAGGTCAAGGCACAGCACAAGGTCATCAACTTGAGAATCCTGACATCTGCGAAACATGGGAATGCTATTAAACCCTATCCCAAACCAACGAACAACCGATGTATAATTTTTTACCACCACAGGTGTCATCATATTGCTGGTGGGAATTGGCCAGTCATAAAAAAATACAAAATAAAAGAAATTACCACAGTACAGTCAAACACACGACTTTGGAACTTCATATTACATACATGTATTTCCAATCTGCGGTTTAAATCAAGAGCAATTATCCTGACAGCTTGTTGGGCCATTTTGTCTCAATAATTTAACACAGAGTTGCCATCATAAATCATGTAAAAGTGTGCTCATATGATGAATTTATCACTGATTGTCAATTACATGTATGTTGTTGTTCTGAATGAAGATTCCGCTATTCGCATGATTAACTCGCTAAACACACAGCTTTTTTCAACGTAGGAAAGCATTTGCCAACTCCATTGCCCCGAACAGAGAGAACCAACAAAATCAGCCTTCACAAATTCATCATATTTCTAAGTACGCGCAGACCCAGCTAGAGGGGAGGACTTTGGTTTGAAGCCGGGACTTCTGAACATTGAGTGTAATTTCTAAGAAAAACAACAGTTGGTCATGTACATGTATTTATGAAATGCTCTGTTGAAATTTTTGCCGATTTCATAACAAGGAAGTAACTTGGACACTTCAAAATTGTACCAGATATTTAAGTGCCACGTTACTTACCAGTATATGTCGTATCTATAAAACACTAAGTTAAAGTCCACATGGTATCTTATCGAAATCATGACGACAGTGTGAATCATTATATGAACCAATAAGCAGAAAAAGATTGAAAACGGACTTGAATAATCACTGGGTGTGTATGAGGCGCCATGTGGGAATTTAATTGTTTACTAAAATTATTTGAAATAATATCATTGTTTCAAACCATAAATGTACGTATTTTGACTTATTTCATCCAATAAAAGTATAAACAAAACCATGGAATTATTTTTCAAACCAGCAATTAGACTAAACATATGGTTTCATTCCATGAAACTTCGACAACTCATGGTTTTGAAAACATACCTTGCTTTCAAACCATAACAAAATCATCGAACCATGAAGTTCATGCAAATTCATTGTTTGCAAATCACGAAAAATCGGCAAAAATATTGGTTTTCAAACCATGAATATCAAATCCTCATGGATTGTAAACAATGAACATTGCAAAAATCATGGTTTGCAAACAATGATAATCCGCAAAAGCATGGTTTTCGATCCCATGATTACAGCAAAACTCATGGTTTACAAACCATGGAAATAGTCACATCCATGGTATGCGTATAATTGTATGCGCAGTGGAACAATGGACTGATCCTCTGCCTGCTGTATACTGGTCGAGTGCAGCGGAACGGAACGAAACGAGGGCAGAGACCAGTCTATGTTCCACTGCGCATACAATTATACGCATACCATGGATGTGGCGATTTTCATGGTTTGCAAACCATGTGTTTTGCACTAATCATGGTTTCCCAAACCATGCTTTTGCGGATTATCATGGTTTGCAAGCCATGATTTTTACAACTTGCATTGTTTACAATCCATGATGCGTTCACATTGTTATGGTTTGAAAACAAATAATTTTGCCGATTTTATGGTTTGTAAACCATTTTCATGGTTTGCAAACCATGAAATTGCATGGACTTCATGGTTTGAAAGTAAGTTATGCTTTCAAAATCATGAATTTGTCCAAGTTTCATGGGAATGAAACCATGTTCAGTTTAAATTCTGGTTTGAATAATAATTTCATGGTTTTATTTATAACTTTATTGGATGAAATAAGTTAAAATACATACATTTATGGTTTGAAACAATGACATTATTTCCAAATAATTTTGGGAAACAATTAAATTCCCACATGGCGCCTCATAGGTGTGACACATTATGAGGATGTAACATCTCTCTAACATACGTTGTCAGTCTCGCCCCTGTGGTAAAGTATGATTCACCCTAACTTCAACATGGGCAAAGTGCCAAGCTTGGAAACGTGCACAAGTCAGTGGTAAATAATCCATGTTACCAAATGATGTAAGGGTAACTTGGGTTTACTTTCCATGAGCCTTTAGCAAATCCAAGGTTGTGCTCAGTCAACTGGTGAATATTGTGGTTTGTGGTTTAATCATTGTGTTCACTTTATAGTGTCTGTTGCACAGGCCTGGCACTTTGCCCATGTTGAAGTTGGGGTGAACTATACTTTATCTACCAACAGAATCACAGAATCAGGGCCACCAGACGTGGTCCTGACAGACAAAAAGGATCGAGAGATCTTCCAAGTCGAGACTACGTCTGCTCGGACACAACACTCTGGAAAGGGTCGACGACAAACGTCAACAATACCACGCTCAAGTTACTGACACGGGGCCTGTTTCGTCAAGTGACTTTAAGCTAATGGTACCTTTAATCAAATGGACTTTAAGTTAATGGTACCATTAACTTAAAGTCACTTTATGAAAGAGGCTCCTGGCCAAAACCCAGCAGGAATTCCATGTGGTAAAGGCCTGGGGGTGACATTAGTTGCAAAATTTCTTTTCTAGAGCAGGCTCTAGGCCTAATAATTTTCAACGCGAATACGAAGAAACTGGTTCACTGTTCACGCTTTTTTCATTTGAAGGTGATTTCTCCTGAAATAATATTGGTTGACAGAAGTTCAGGAGAGACATGGCCGAGTTTGAGGGCTCTCCACGGTGACTTGGAGGGCCACTGAATACTAAAGTGTGTAATAAGTGTGTATATAGCATATTTCTGGCCAAAAGATTTGCAATCTGAAGGACCTCGGTTTGTTCAGTAAGGGCAAGGCCTTTTGTTATGGGGAAAGCCCAGCCTTTCATTATACACATAAGGCCATACATTTTTCCCACTTCTCTCCAACTATGGGTCCATCGCCTGGTCAGGTCTCCTGAGTTCTGGCACTCAAACAACAAATTTTTTATTTTTTATTGCATGTAACCAGGGAAATGCTACAAATCGCCCAAAATAAATACATGTAGTACATTTGCCGACAAACATCTAACTTTATCAATTATTCAAAATCAGCAGTAAGAATACAAATGACTAAAAAGATCATAACCATGGTATGATAAATGATACCACAGATATCTACATGTCCCATAACAACGGTTTCGTATCAGCAGTATCCCTAACAACAACACCACAGCCATCCGACTCGTGCGTACGAAAATCACACTGTTACCAGGCCTAAAGCCGTTTGTCACATTTGTACCGGTACTTTTGGCCCCGGTAGTTCATTTCAACTAATTTGGTGTCAGTGAGAGAAAGATGTACCTGCTTTTGAGTTTTGGGTGTTAACACCACTTTCACTTAGGGTAAAAAAGAAATTTCGCGATTTACAACAAAAAAGATGAAACCAGATTTCAAATTTCATACAAAATAAAAAACCCGCTAATATTCACAAACAAAGAATTATTTATCTCATACTGAAACCCGATGGATAGTGACTGTAGTGCCTGTGAAGGTTTTGAAGACAGTCCTGGATCAGTTCAGTCAGTCCTCTTGCTTCAGCCAATATATTTTACAGCCGTCAACATGCCTTGACCGTCCGCCTGGAACCATAGCTTTTGTTTTGGCGCTGGAAATGTCTTCATCTATGGAAAGGCACTCAATATTGAAGAATACTCTGTTTTTACCAGTATTCTTTCATCGTCCAGGAAAATATCTTGAGAGAAAGTCTGTGTAACCTGATCGTACATCCTTTCTTTACATCCTGGTGTCATCTCTCGGTATCAATTTATCCTGCACAGATGCCGAATCAAAAAGTACCTTTATGAATCATATGGCCTTCCATCCTGTTATTCAGAGTCAATAATTCCCCGTTGCATAGGACATTGGACGGCAACAAATATATAAATCATTAAGCTATCACATGATAAAAATCAACCAATTGGGATATGAACGTCACTAACGTCTATACTATGGTACATAATTTTGATGATTTCTGTCAGAAAGTACCATTCAAGTTCTTGCACTATGATCGCGGACTAACGGCTGCTGCCCGTGGCGTATACACATCCTGCGAACTTCCTAATGCTGCTAGTTTTTGCGATCTCGTCAAAGTCACATTGATTTTTTTCTGAGTGAGCTCCGCCCGCAAAGCTCTTAATTCCGCTTCGGCCTGGTTTCTTAGCTGAAAGAAGGATGGAACAAGATTATGAGCAATGAAAATTATTGCAATGACAAACTACACATGTACATTTCATTGTCGGAGAGAGTTCTGCACTGATTTTGATGGGTCATCAAATGATAAACATTGGATCTCATGTAGGCCTATTAAGGAAAAAATCTGATAAAAGATAGATGACGTCTGCTCATGAAAGATAGATGACGTCTGCTCATGAAAGATAGATGACATCTGCTCATGAAAGATAGATGATGTCTGCTCATCAAAGACAGATGATGTCTGCTCATGCATGGCGCTAAGCCACTTTGGAAGATTGTAAACCGTCCTGGGCTTATCTACACCTACATACCTTCACTTCTCCTGTTAATTTCATTTTGGCATCATCAACCCGGCGCTGCAGTTCTTCTATTTCATGATGGAGCTTCGTGGCTTGGATGCGGAGATTATTCTGAAACATATCCAACGTGAGATGAATGAGGTGGTGGAATTTGAATGAAATCAACAAACTTTTTAATCAGTACATGTAATATCTTCATGCACAGCTCAAACATGACACAATTAGCACAGAGAAACTAACAAGGGTGCTGGTGTAATGCCTGTTATTGTTTCTATCACTTAATGTTCCCCTGCATTGTGCTTTAAAACAGACTGACATCTCTATGTGTGGATCCCCTTTTGTCAAGTCGCGCCTGGAGCAGCCAGTTCAGGGCAACACAGGTATACCAGTAGATGGAGAACAACTGGAGATGTTACACTGGTACACCAAAACTGGCTATTTAAAGCTGAAATGTGTCGTTAAATGACTTAGTATATCCCGTCCCGCAATGGCAAAACCTAGAACTACGGTTGTAAACTTTGTGACCGTCAGCTGAGATGTAATCGGTGTTACCTCAGATTTGTCTTGGCCTTTTTACGGCAGCACTGTTTCATTTATCGTTTCTGTCGTTACTTAGGAAACTTTCAAAGTCGATGGAACCGCCCGATTTACAAGTTACCCAGCAGGCAAGATACCTGCACAAACTTACAATGATGGCGAACTGCCTTTGGGCAGTACATGGATCTACTGGCAAATGCCCTTGATATCATTAAGGTAACTAACACTTCAGACAAAGTATTAGTCAAAGAACTCCAGGTAAATAAACAAGGTGTTCTGCAGTGGAGTGTTCAGGCAGACATGGCAGAAATCACCTCAATAACATGGCTGAATACCACGCTTGACGATGATTTAATGGGTACTTGGTTTGATGGCTGATTTGTCATTAAAGGGGAGTTCACTCACAAACATTCGCAATGGTTGTCAGAAATCGGAGGCAGGTGTTGGCAACATTCTATCAACCCACATTTCTAGATGGAAACCAGTAGTGCCACCTACGAGCATAGCGATCAATGTGGGCGGTGTTAACCTATTTTGTACTAGCCAATCTCAGTAAAATTAGAATAAAATTTCAAAAATTTCTCCACCTGATGAGAGGGTCGATTGTCTCCTTTTTCAATCTTGAACATTTCTCTACCCTTCCCTCCTTCCATCTGGCCGACAATTTTCCGATGAAGAAGTTCAAGTTCCTGCCGCAGACGATTACATTTATCCTCAAGGGGTGGAGTCTTCTTCTTTTCTTCAAAGTACTTCTTTTTCCACATGTCACGAGCTGAAAAAAGGACATTATTTAATCAGACATAGATTATATTGAGCTCAGGATTTTTTGATCCACTGCAAAGTCTGAAAATCTATCAACTGTGGTAATAGGACGGCCTACAACAACACGAACACAGTAAACGTGAAGCCTTCCAACTTGTGCCTTTGCGAAGGTCAAGTAAAACAACACATCCAAGTGGAAACATGAGTAGCTTGAGATGGCCTCTCTTCCATACATGTACCCGGTACTTACCAGGGCCAATAATGCTGCTTTGGCCCTGATGGAAAAAATCAAATATCGGTACAAAAACACAACACAATTTCATTGGAAAGAATTTTCACCTTGGTTTCGCCTACTCTGTGTCTTTGCTTGAAGTTGTTTGGCTTTGCGAACAAGATCTTCCCTCCTCGCTTCAATCTCTCGTCTACGCTGTCTGGTTTCCTCCAACTCTGCTAAGATCTGTTTTTCTGTTGAGAGAAATTGTCCATTTTTAAACAGGCCAATTTGTTATTGTATTAACAAAATGTTAGTATCTCATTCAGTACTCAATAGGGTTAAAAAGTATGTCACACTGTAACTTCTCCTTTAAGGACAGGGGAAATTATACAGAAGCAATACAATGTACAGTCATTAAAATGCACTTTATAAAACAGATTTTCCCAAAAGGGCAACTTGTCCATAATCCCAAGCTTGGAGCAGTTTACACTGCACGGAACTCAAGAAAAATTTTCATCTACGCATGTTGTCAGACTTCTATAAAGAAGAAAATAAATGTTAATTGTTAATTACTAGCATGGGGAGTATTGCGTTGTAAATCTAGCTGAAATGAACGCAAAATTAGAAAGGAAGGAAAGCTACCAGAGGGTGAAAAAAATAGCAATGTATTAGCAGACTTTTGCTAGATTGGATCCTGGTCTCAGCACTAGAACTACTGAGATTGCCTTGGTGTCTGCCATTATCACGTGCTCAGCTGAAAAGCAGCCGATGAAAACATGTCAACTGGTCAGTTCCCATTCAACAAAAGACCAATCACTTTTTCAACTAAGCAGTGTGTTTTTCATCAGCTGCTTTTCGGCCAATCACACGATAATGGAGAGGGCAGGCAATATCAATAGAAGTTCTTCACTGATGTCACAACGGTCACGTGACTGCAAAGAATCAGCCATACTGGCCGTCAAATGGCCTGCGATGACGTCAAAACTGTCACGTCATGACATTCTGACGTCATGATCTGTGTGTTGACCCTGTGTTCATATCGTGACGTCACTTGACATTTTGGCGGCCAATATGGCGGCATCGTCTCGTCATGGAAATGTGACGCCACGTGAAGAACCTCTATAGCCCTACTGATGAGATCAGGAACCAATCCCGACTTTTGCAAGCGACAGGTGTAAGCATTGGGAGTGATCTTTCTTGATATCATTACTGGTTTTGGTGTAGTACTGTGTGGTGCGTTTCGGTGGAGATGTGGCAACTGGTACTTTCACTCCGGTTATGGGCGGAGTTTCTTGAGATCGGTACAAATTTCCATCATCTTTTGAGTGTTTATCGGCATATCGCGGTGAATTGCCTCCAACCTGGGACTGATTTCCTCCCCTTGGAGATTTTTCATCTCCGTATTTCCGTGGACTTTCTCCATAAGGATGTTTCTTTTTACGTGGTGACCTTTCAAGGTCACCTCGAGGTGACCTTCCAAGGTCATCTCCAGATTGATGGGTTTTATCTTTTCGTGGTGACCTTCCATGTTCACCTCGAGGTGACCTTTCAAGGTCATCTCCAGACTGACGGGGTTTATCTTTACGTGGTGACAATTCTGAATCTTTTCCATATTTTGACCAGTCTTTACTATGACGATATTTAAATCTATCATCCGAATCAGAACCTGAAATTTTGAAGAATGAAATGGACAATGTAATTTTGGGGTAAGTCTGGTTTTCTGGTAATTGCTATCAAATTTGGGTAAGACAGCTTTTAGCTTGAAAGGATAGAAACGATTTTGTTCATAGTTCCTTGAAAGATGCTCGAATATTTCTGCACAATCCAAACACCAGCATGGAGAAGGTGCATGCAGTAAGGTGAAAACAGAATAAGTGAGATAGTTGGAGTGCAAAAGCAACAAATTGCACCTGGAATGCAAAAGAAAATGAAAATACTTCTTACAAAGTGAACAATGTTAAGTCATACCTGGGGGCAGTGGCAATGGGTATGGTCTACCTTGAAAATTCATCACTTGAAGATCACCACAACTTCTGTTTGCAATTGCTACTGTTTTTTTCCATTCAACTTTCAAGACTAAACTCAGTCTCTCAGTCTGTCTATACATATGAGTGAAGAAGTTGAGAACAGCAACCAGGGTTGGAGAGGGGGCATTTGACACTTTTCTGCCAATTTTAGATACATTCCTGGCAATTTTTTTATTACTTACTTTCTTCGGCTGGTTCCAAGTAACTCGTGACAGTGAGTGGTGGTGGCGAAGGGAAATCCTTGCGCCTCCTCTCCTCTTCCAACCGCCTCTCCTCTTCTTCACGCCTCCGTCTCTCCTCCTCCTGGCGGCGTTGCTCTTCCTCTTGCCGCCTTCTCTCCTCCTCTGCACGTGCCGCCTCGGCTGCTCTAATTCTCGCCTCCTCTGCACGGCGTGCCTCTTCCTCCTTCCGCCACGCCTCTTCCGCTCGTCGCCTCGCCTCTTCCTCTNGCCCCCCCCCCCCCATGACCAAAAAGCTAAATACGGCCCTGGGAAACCAACAAACTTGGCTTCACATATTTGTTCGTGGAATATCAAGTCATTTTCCTCTACCGCGATTAGCACATGGACTTGACAAAATTTGCCTCGTTGCCATATATTAGTAGGTCCAAAATGATACAGATCATAGAAGATAAAACTGCACGTTTTTGTGTGTCTGGCAAATTAGAAACAGAGGTCAAACTGAATGTAACAATTTGCTGTCAATCTCTACTTGCTATAGAAAAGCACACGTAATATTGTGAATGGCATCACTGATAGAGAAGGGCATAATTGAGGACAGGTTTTCAAATAATAGATTAGTCTGCTTGATGGTTTGAAACTTTTTTCTGCATTTGTCAATAAAGTAATATACCACCCTCAATTCGTGTTTTAGGGGACCCTCTATCCATCCCCCTTACCCCTTACCCCTTGCCCACTGCAAACAAGAACTTGCAAACATAATGAATGAACTTGCAGAAATACCTAAGAGGCTTCACGGCAGGTGCTTCAATTAAACACGTAAGCCAAGGGTGCACTATGGCAATGAAGGCAAATTACAGATACCGGTACTCGAACCCATCACAAATCATCAGCCAGGTAATGCCAGATCTAAGGCTAGCTGAACAATGACCAACTTCAGCTTGGCAATTATGTTTTAAAATATTATTTCAGAGTGCAAGTGCCAACTTAGGGCATTATAGCTACTCATACAAACAATATTGGGCTATATTTACAATGTGTAGGAGGAAACTGAAGCCCCCAGAGGAGGCCCACGATGTCAAGGACAGATCACCTTCACTAATACATAAAGTTGCTGGGACGACAGGGGATTGAACCTGTGACCTCTTTAGTGGCAGGCATGTTTCCATTAACGCAACACCCCAATTTATTTTGAAATTGCATCATGATTTTTGTTATTTTATTTCAAATTTCAGCTTGCTTTTAAAGCCCCACAGTATTGAATTTTACGATATTTTCAAAACGTTAGGAGAGTGCACATACAGGTCCCATAGCCTCGTGAAGGTCCCCAAAATGCTTGCCTGATACGCACTTCACAGAATCAAGGCCTAGTTTTCAGCACGCATTGGAAAAAACTGCAGGGAGAGCTCTAATGTATTCTGACAGAGCGTAGTACATTTTACACACAAGCTGACGTCGTGACGTCGTGCGAGAATCGCGGCGATGATTTGCGTTTTTCACATTCAATACAGTGGGGCTTTAAACTTCAGCTTGCTTTTAAGACTAATTATGAGTTTGTATGTTAATCTTTCTCTTTTGCTTGATTTTTGTCACGAAAAGTGGTGTAAAATGCCTGCAACTTGGGCAGCAAAAGAGTTACTATAGTAATAGCAACCACCAGCGAAAGAGTTACTAGAGTAAAAGCAACCACCAGTTGGCTGATGCAAGTCATTGTCTGACTAAGTGTAATGGCATGTGGTAACTAGATATAATCCCATTTACTCCTCAACAGCAACACTTTTTCATAAAGCTTTAATTGATTTGTCCCTAAAGGCAGGAGAATGGAATTATGAATATGCCACTTCTATGCCAATAAATTGCTTTCGTAAATATAAAGGCTGTGTATAATAATGATAATTATGATAAAGCTGATCTTTTGTAGAGGATAATTCCTCCAAGGTCTATCCAATATATTACAGTCTCAAAGCTGCAGCCGATTTAGCCCATCACTTGGTTCTTTCAGACCAGATGCGGTACAAAGATGCAACTCAACTGGGAATTGAACCCACTGCCTCTCCGTCAAGAGTCTCATGCTCAAGCACTCCACCACTGTGGTCCCCATCAAAGCCATTGTAAGACGCCTTGAGAAGTGAAATTGCATAACGGCCAAATCACAGGGCCATTTGCCATAATTGGCCAAGTGGAGAGCATTCCATCCCATCTATTTCATGCATATCCCTACCCAACAAAGTCAACATGCCACGATCACTTTATTCAATGAACATTTTAAACTACCGTTCTGGCATGCGCTGAGTGGCATATTAACACGACTGTCTCACACTGCCAATGAGGTGACACAGTCCAGTTTGACCTACAGGATCAAGGTCGGTGCGCAGTTCGTGTGACCCAATTAGTACTCATTATCATTATGGTTAATTGCTAATGACAGGGATGTCGTGATATTCCAAAATATACCCAAAAGGACGGAGATGTATCATTGTGACCAAACACGTTAAATGGCCGAAGTATTTAAAAGTCAATGAGCCCACAACAAAGTCATTTTAACCCTCCAAGTCAGAGAGGTGCATTGGAAACATTGTTGTCTGCCACCTCTGAGGTTATGAGTCTGCAACAGATTCACTATTGAGCAATCTCAGTGTACAATTATATCTGCAACCATCTTTATTGAGCCATTCCATATCATGCCTTCCTAAAGCCTGCCGCACACGTGAGCTATCTGCTGAGCAAAAAGTTATTCGAGACCGTTTGCTCAGCAGATAGCTCACCGAAAAATACGCGCACACGGGAGCTTTCTGCCTCGCGAGGCAAAAAACTCACCGAAATTACGCGCACACGCGAGCTACCTGCTGAGCAAACGGTCTCGAATAACTTTTTGTTCATCAGCAGCTAGCTCCAGTGTGCGGCAGGCTTTAGCTGAAAAAAACATGCCCATATTCTATCAGTTTGCTCAGTTTATCAAAAGCAAAACATTCAATTTGACCTCTGTAATCTGACAACACCAGCACGTCAGAAGACATGCCAAATATATTGACTGAAATTTATCAATTTTTTTCCTGGAAAACTACTAAAATAACCAAAGAGAGGTGGAAACTTCTGCAAGTTTACATTTAAACCCTTACAGGGAAAAGGCACACCCTGAAATGTGAACGAGGGATTAGTTAGTTAATTTAAAAAAAAACACATCAATGCATGCAAGTTAGGAATTAAAACATGCGTTGAAATTTGCAAAAACTCTTGTCAGGGGTGGTGAGTGTCAATGGAATTATGGTACCGGTAAGTCAATGCAAAATCCAAACGGTTAAAGGTTTTGTGGGCATTTTTTTTCAATCAAATGGTGACAAATTGAAATCACTATTCCTGGAATCGGTGAGTACATGTACATGACCGTGATACTGGAATCAGTGTGTATCATGATTATGATCCTGGAATCAGTGTGTATCATGAGTGTGATCCTGGAATCAGTGAGTGTCATGTTTGTGACACTGGAATCAGTGAGTATGAATGTGATACTGGAATCAGTGAGCATCATGTGCTTCCGCAGAATGGGCGAGTGTACGGTATTTAAAATGACTGTGATCCTGGAATCAGTGTGTATCATGACTGTGATCCTGGAATCAGTGACTGTCATGAATGTGACACTGGAATCAGTGAGTGGCATGACTGTGATCCTGGAATCAGCAAGTGGCATAGGCCCTACGTAACTTCTGTGAGAATCATCTTACTCCTTGTTTGTTGTTCTGTCACCATTTGATTGTAATTGTACCCAATGTGTGCATGCAAGTGTTGTGTGAGAGTGCTGATCATGCATTTATTAAAATTTGTAAACTTTACAACTTCTGGAGTTCGTATCAATCTTAATAACTTGAAATGGAAGGAAACAACAAAGTCCATGAAAATGTTAAAAAACATCAATCATGAGGCATTTATCTCGGGGCTCCACATGTCTAGAATCAGATGAAGTCCACAATAATCAAAGGTACAAATCCCTGAAGTTTCATGAAGAAAACTAAGCTATATTTTAGCAAAAACACATCATCTTGGTTAGAAAAGTGCGGTGCGATTGACCACAAAACCGGCCATCACCCTGCATTTACAACAAGAGGCCCATGGGCCTTGCGCTCAGCTGACTATGACCTGCCAACTCAAGAGGCTGAAAGAGGGGAAACGAAGTATGAATAGTGTACCTTTTTAATGGTTAGCAAGCAAAGCGTTCCTCGAGGAAATCAGTTCAGTGGAAAGGGGTTAATATCACTTCGTGAATCGAAAAAGATATCTCATCAGACCACTTCGGTAGGAAGGGGTTAATATCTCTTGGTGAATCGAGATAGATGTCGTATTACACCTATTGGGTGGGAAGGGGTTAATATCACTTCATCAATCGAAAAAGATATCTTATCAGACCACTTGGGTAGAAAGGGGTTAACATCGCTTTTTGAATCGAGATAGATATAGTATTACACCCATTGGGTGGGAAGGGGTTAATATCACTCCGTGAATCGAAAATCTTATCAGACCGTGACTCTTATCAGACCACTTGGGTAGGAAGGGGTTAATATCACTTGGTGAATCGAGATAGATATCGTATTTCACTCATTGGGTGGGAAGGGGTAAATATCACTTCATGAATCCAAAAAAAATATCTCATCAGACCACTTGGGTAGGAAGAGGTTAATATCTCTGGATGGCGTATTACACCCATTGGGTGGGAAGGGGTTAATATGACTTCATGAATCGAGATGATACCGGTACATGTTGTATCATGTCAGAGCCATTTTGTGGGAAGGGGTTTAAATATATCACTTATGAATTGAGATAGCTATCATGAGACCTACTGGGTCACCCCCCCCCATGACCAAAAAGCTAAATACGGCCTTGGGAAACCAACAAACTTGGCTTCACATATTTCATGAAATATCAAGTCATTTCCTCTGCCGCGATTAGCACATGGACTTGACAAAATTTGCCTCTTCACCATAAAAGTAGGTCCAAAATGATACATCATAGAAGACAAAACTGCATGTTTTTGTGTGTCTGGCAAATTAGAAACAGAGGTCAAACTGAATGTAACAATTTGCTGTCAATGTCTACTTGCTATAGAAAGATACAACGTAATATTGTGAATGGCATCACTGACAGAGAAGGGCATCATTGAGGACAAGTTTTAAAATGATCAATTAGTCTGCTTGGTGGTTTGAAACTTTTTTCTGCAGTTAATCAATAAAATAATATACCACCCTCAATCTGTGTTTTAGGGGACCCTCTGTCCATCCCCTTGCATCCCTTGCCCACTGCAAACTAGAACTTGCAAACATAATGAAATGAACTTGCAGAAATACCTAAGAGGCTTCACGGCAGGTGCTTCAATTAAACAGGTAAGCCAAGGGTGCACCATGGCAATGAAGGCAAATTACAGATACTCGAACCCATCACAAATCATCAGCCAGGTAATGCTAGATCTAAGGCTAGCTGAACGATGACCAACTTCAGCTTGTTTTAAAATATTATTTCAGAGTGCAAGTGCCAACTTAGGGCATTATAGCTACTCATACAAACAATATTGGGCTATATTTACAATAAGTAGGAGGAAACCGGAGCCTTGCAGAGAAGGCCTACGATGTCAAGGAGAGATCACCTGGGACGACAGGGGATTGAACCTGTGACCTCTTTAGTGGCAGGCACGGATGTTTCCAGTGCACTAATGCAACACCCCAATTTGTGTTAAAATTGCGTCTTAATTTTTGTAATTTATTTCAAACCTCAGCTTGCTTTTTAAGACTAATTATGAGTTTGTATGTTAATCTTTCTCTTTTGCTTGATTTTTGTCAGGAAAAGTGGTGTAAAATGCCTGCAACTTGGGCAGCAAAAGAGTTACTATAGTAATAGCAACCACCAGTGAAAGAGTTACTAGAGTAATAGCAACCACCAGTTGGCCGATGCAAGTCATTGTCTGACTAAGTGTAATGGCATGTGGTAACTAGATATAATCCCATTTACTCCTCAACAGCAACACTTTTTCACAGAGCTTTAATTGATTTGTCCCTAAAGGCAGAAGAATTGAATTATGGATATGCCACTTCTATGCCAATAAATTGGTTTTGTAAATACATGTATAAAGGCTGTGTATAATAATGATAATTATGATAAACTTGATCTTTTGTAGAGGGTCTATCCTTGGAGGATAATTCCTCCAAGGTCTACCCACTATTACCTTGCTCACACTACATAAAAGTCCGAGCTCAGCACGGGCTTTTTGCGTTTACACCTATGAATCGCCGTGTCTAAATAAAGCCCGGGCTTTTAAAACCTGCATGCCGCGTACATGATCAATGAAATGGTCCATGGACCATGTGCTCACCTGGGCGAACGTACCAGAAAAACAAATGACAAATGTTAAATCGAAATGTTCCAGGGTCATGTATCCTCGTTAGATGCACCTGATAAAAATTTGGAGAAAATCCAGTTCAGGAGTTACATGTACTGGACTTTGAGCTTTGGTTATGGCCACCTGGTGGCCAAGCGGAGAATTGAATCGGACCAAAAAGTGGTGTCATAGGTCATCTGACATAGGGGTGTATATGTACCAAGTTTCAAGTCAATAGCCCAAGCAGTTACGAAACGCACCACCAAATGACTAAATTTGAACTTTGACCTCTGTGACCTTGAAAAGTCGGTCAAATCAAAAACCTCTTACTTATGTC
>NMRB01004164.1:13748-26194 GCA_002633025.1 Notospermus geniculatus
ATACTGAAGTTATCCACGGCACTACGCCGTCAGAACTGACACGAGCACATGTACGCCGCCATGCTGACCTAAATGTAATTATCATGTCGATCGCCGATTGGCCAGATGACTGACCTAGAAATTATTCCTGGAACGTGTGCAGTAGTGTGTGACGTCACCGTGCATCCGAGAAAATATATATGACGTCAGCGAAAACTGCGTCGCGGCCGCCGCGAGTGACGCTGTGTTGCTGGGGGCGACGTCATGGTTGTTGACTGCGTCACGATCTCAGCGAGCCGGCGAATTTTTCATTAAAAATCGCCCCAAAATCGGTTAATAATGCAAGTATGTAAAATTCCAGCCTTTCAGACCTGGCAACAATCATATTGCTGCTTGTGATGAAGTTTGAGCGCGATCCGTTCAGTAGCTTTTGCAAAACCGTCCCGGGAATGTGAAAATTGGAGAGAAAGAAAGAAAGAAATCCTGCGAAACCAATATATGTCCTCCCCGCCGTGAGGTGTGTGGAGGCCATAATTATCCCAACCAATGGCAAACAACTGCTGGTGTGGTTTCTTTGCAACTATCTAGTAAATTCCGAGCGGAACACCGAGAAAATACATCCCAATTTATACAAAAAATTCCCAACACTTACATGTTCCTTCAGCTTATCGAATAAATCTCCCAGAAGCTTTTCCCGATTTTTCACAGCTGTCTCCATTTTCTGGTAGTACTCATCTTTCCTGTGCTCAAGCTGTTCTTCGTACGCTTTTCTCACTTCGGCGATGTGATTCTCCTGCCGAAAGAAAACAATGACAAATTTACCAGGAATTTGAATACAGAGTTTGAGGCTACACAGAGGACAACCCAAGGTGCAGAGAAAGTTGCCACATCAGTTATCTGTGTTGGAGGTAATCACAAATAGTATTGTGGTGTATTAATGAAATGATATTTTCCACCACCTCTGCATATTTATAAGGTATTCCTATCTCAATAGACTCTAGAACTCCAAATGAGTGCAGCACCTGACGGGGCAGCGTCATGACGTCCCGAATGTCATTTCTGAACGCCATGATGTGACTCGAAAAAAAATCCAGTTGTTTCAGCGATTATGACGTTGGGAAACAATGATTTTTTTCCGTCTCACGTCAAGACATCATCAAATGACGTGCGGGACGTCATGACACTGCCCTCTTTTGAAGTGACATCGTCTACTCATATAATCTGTTACAAAGACCAAGTGAAGAAGTAGTGCGAATAAAATGTGAGGCGGTCTAGGAAAACCCGTTGGATGTCGCATTCGAGGAAAGTATTAGATAGGCCTTGGTGAACCCGCACATTTCAAAAGCTGAAATGTACTACGTAACAGGTAAACAGTAGCAGATCAATGGACATGCAATCTGACGTGTCTGACAGCCGTTTTAGGGAGGTTTCGCAAGCGCCTGGTTAGGCCATACGATGACGTTTATCTATTGTTTGGATATACCCACACAATAGATAAACGTCGTCGTAGGCCTAATCGGGCGCTTGCGAAACCTCCCTATTGATCATTCAGCGACATCCGACAGGTTTTCCTAGACCGCCACACAAATATAGAATTCCACCAGAGGTCAGCACTTTGTAAAACAACAACTCCTGACTTACGTGCTCTTTTAAGTTCTGCTGGATATCTTCAATGATCTTATTTCGCCTTTCTGCACTTTCGTCCAATTTCTGTTTTGACTTGGCCCGTAGCTCTTCGATATACTTTTCCGAGGATGCCCGGATGATCTCAATCTTCCTACACTGAAACAGAGAAAAACCGGAGCCATGGTTTTAGAAAACCTCTGCAGCTACATTCTTTGATCATGCAATAGGAGGGCATACTACACTGACAATCTATATTATATTATTATCTACATTATATTAGTGTGAGGCGTTTTCTCTAATGCGCTCAAACTCCTCCGATACTGCTCAACAACTTTCTTCCATTTTTCACAGCATGTGTTCATCTTAAAGTTAAGTTGTGTTCGGCAGCATCCAATGTGCGTAAGGAGCGATAACATCCACATAAATCACACTTTTGTTCGCCTTTTTCCACCCAAAAAAGACGACTGAGTCCGACGTCACTATCAAAACACATCACCGCCGTCCCTTGCAGCATCACGGTAATGCGTAACGGTCCATGCGTGACGAATACTTCTGACGTGAACAATGCATTTTACCACCCGGCTTTGCTTCATGACCGCGACGTTGTCGAAGTTATGTCGTGGATGGAAACGATCAATACCATCACTTTCCAAGTGCTGCCACGTGAACTAATGTTACCGGTATACCCCCACACTCTGAGCACAGCACAGGTAATTGCTAATTTATTTCTTATTGTGCTGGCGATTGATGCCTTATGAGAGGGTCCGTGTCCAGTGGGAAGCTATGTCTTTCACCTTAGAAACCAGTTATTATTTCATGCCCGACAATATTTCTAAGGGGGAAAAAGGCCTCATGACAAAAAATGAAAATCTTACATGTTCCTTTATTCTTGCTTGTATACCCCTTATGTACTCCTCTCTGTTTTTGGCAGCACGCTCAAGTTTTTGCTCAAGTTTTTCTGCTGTGCGTTTTTTAAGTTCCTCTTCTTCCTGTTGCTTCGTTTTCTTGGCTGATTCGGGCTTGGCTAACTCTTCAGCTATTTTTTCTTTCTTTTCTTTGGCCAATCTCTGCAGAAGAGCAACGTTTATTACAGAATAGTTTTCAATTGTAACCAAGAAGAAACACCGTCATGGAATGGCCAAAGAAACAACAATGGTTTGAATTTTGAACGAAAATGATCAAGGATCATCAACAAACAACTCCTCCTGACTCACGAATAGAATACCGCACGGTTTCTATTTTTACCAGCAAATGTAAGACCAACATTAAGATAACAGCTAGGCTTTACTGAGTCACCACATTGTCGAAGGTGAGATGAGATAGGACAAAAGCAGGGTCGGAAAAACACAATGAAATTGACAAGTCCTATGTCATTCAAGTGCGGTTCGCTTGTGGCTGGAAGTGGAATGAAGTTGTCAGATGCATCTTGCTGAACTACTACGTTTAGTATGGAGAGTATCACTTCAAATTGTTGAATTATCCATTGATTTTCTGAACTACACACACAGTGTGTGTGCAACAGTGTGTGACAACAACTGAATCTTGAACTTCGATTTATGCAACGAGTGCCTGTACAAAATCGAAAGGTACGGGGACAGTATATTTCAGTTACGGTAGTTCAATAATGCCAATCAGCAAAACCGCACCAACTTCGCCTACCGGTATATAAGAATTCTAATCAATAGAATCACAGCTGGGTGTCAATAGCACTATGGTCTAGAATCAAACTACATGTAACAAGCATAGCACAAGTAAAAGGTGAGGCTTTTTTTATAGCGCATTCCACTGGAATTTTTCCAACAATCTCGAATTGCTCCACATCATTAAACCCAGGCCTTTCAAAAACTTTTCCCGAAGAACTCAAGAGTCAAGGAGCAGCCTAAAGATTCAGTACTCATCACTAGATGTTTTCTGACCAATACAGAATGGTGACTCGCCCACTCAGAGGTCGAAATTACTGGCAGCCTGATGGCAAGGGACCACCTGAGTTGGCATCGGGCTATCAAATCTCTATGTCGGTCGGCCGCCCGGCCGGCTACCTCGAAAAGTCACCCATAGTTCCAGGCTCTGTTTCTGACCAGCAGAGTGAGTGTGGTAATGAATACTAATGTGTGAGCACCATTGCTGAGTGGTTCAAACTGAGCGATTGAAATGCCATCTTCAGGCAAATACTACTATTAATAGTTCGTCTGCGTGTCCTGAAGATGGCGCTGCGATCACCATGGACTGGTTCCTCTATTACGGCGTCACATTCAAAGTGTGTACCGGTAAGAAAGAGTCAGACTCAGAGAATCTGGGCTACCATGGCAAAATTCTTTAAATTAAATTTAGACCCCTGCCACAATCAAACTGCAGCCTCACAGGCAGCTGATGTACTCAAACACTGTGCCTCTGAACTCACTCCCAAACCCTTTGCTTTAAAACTTTGAATCAAAAGTCAACGACTATTCAACGATAGTCTGAGATCCTGAAGCAGGTGAAACACTTCTTTTTCCACCTACCGCTCGTCTTTCTTCAGCTTCTTTCATTTTCTTATCCCATTCTTCCAAAGAAATTTCTTTCTCCTTTGGCGGTGATGGTGGACGTGGTGAATCTGTACGTGCAGGTTTCAGGATCAAATCGTAAGCAACACTTCCGGCCTTTTCTTTGGGACTCTCTGTAAGGAATGAAGAAGTTAAATAGACGAGGGCATGCAGCAGTCGGGGGTGGGGTGGGGCGGGGCGGGGACGACCATCGGGAAATTTACTGAATGACAAAAAGATAGAAAGCGACAGCACTATTCTGACAAATGCTCACCAATGATGTCAACAAAAAATTCAACTGACACTACAGATTTAAAACAGAACAACTGAGAAAGAGGATAGAACTTCCCACAATCAAAGTCACTAAATGAACAAGTCAAGAACCCATAGTGTTTCAGCTGGAGTAGCAGGATGCAATGTCCTGCCATTTTTCTCAGAGGATGGGTTGAATGCCTTGCCTTTTTCTCATGTCCAGGAATAGATTTCAGGGCTCTCACTGGAGTTTTCAGTAGAAGGGTCAGAGACTTCTGTGTATTTTTTTTCTGGGGTCAGCAGTCGGGTCATTGAAAGCCCTGGATTTACCACAAGCAAGATGCCACGCCCTGCCATTTTCCTATAGACCTTGTGCAGTGGCTCATTATGACATCATTTCTGCCGTCCATGACAAAGCGCTGCCATCCACGACAAAGTGCACCACGTGTAGATGGTCCAAGCGTTGACGACAAAGTGCACCACGTGGGTCGGCAACGTCAATTTGACCGTCAAGACGGTGGATTTTCCATGATGACGTCATCTGCACATGGTCTATAGCTCATTTTGTACCCTGCCTTTTGAAATTTCTTGCTAAACTGACCCAAAGATCTTGTACTGACTACTTCATTGAATGTTCCATTGCAGTTCAGATCATACTGAATTAAATGCATGCATGATTCGAAGGTATCAGTATACCAACATGGAACCTCGCATGCCAGAATTTGTGATTTAGTAAGAACAATGTCCGTGAGTACAGCCCAGGAGAGGCAAATTGAGTCCAAATTGGAAGATCAATCATCATAATACAACTTCTGGTTAGTGGTCATTGCCCAGATGGTCGTTCTGAAACCATCTCTTCAATCTTAGCCACCATGTTGACGTTTTGTTAGCCATGCACTGCAGACTTGCCATCCATCGTCTTGGGAGGCACACTTTGTTAGGAAGTTTAACCTGCCGCACACTGGAGCCATCTGCTGAGCAAAAAGTCATTCAAGACCGTTTGCTCAGCAGATAGCTCACGTGTGCGTGTATTTTTGGTGGGTTTTCTGCCTCGTGAGGGAAACCTCACCGAAAATACACGCACACGTGAGCTATTTGCTGAGCAAACGGTCTCGAATGACTTTTTGCTCAGCAGATAGCTCCAGTGTGCGGCAGGCTTTAGAGAAGGTGAGGTGGTGAAGTGGGTACACCACTTTTTTGTATCAACAAGTAGAGAACAAACTAAGGATGGTATTGTACTTCAAATGTGTCAGTCACACAGAGAACAGATGGCACTGGGTGGGGAAACACACTACTCTGAACACACGACTCACTGCACTGACTTGGCTACTTATTCACGGACAAGTCGAAGGTTAAGAACACCAAAAACACTGGGTTGTAGCTACATTGTAAAGCTGAAAAAAATTACCGATCCATTTTATTATTTAACATAGTAAACGTCAGCCATTCAATGAACAACATCTAACAATGGGTGGGGAAAAACACAAATCGTTCAAATCAAATCACCTTGCAGAGCTGCTTCTATGATCATATGATGACAATCCAGAATGCAAGCTCTGCAAAATATTACCTCATGCAGTGTAGAAGCAACTGAAATGTAAAATGTGCAATTACATATGTACATCTTGGCAACAACGATGGTCCCGGGCTGTAGGTTGAGCATTTATCATGTTTACACCACACCATACCTGGTCTTTTTTTCATTTCTGTGGATCCACGGGTTAGTCATTC
This sequence comes from Notospermus geniculatus, assembly GCA_002633025.1. Taxonomy (NCBI): domain Eukaryota; kingdom Metazoa; phylum Nemertea; class Pilidiophora; order Heteronemertea; family Lineidae; genus Notospermus; species Notospermus geniculatus. The sequence goes on from NMRB01004164.1 coordinate 19,859, forward strand.
GTTTAATTTTAACATACTCTCACTCCCAGCTTATGGTAGAGAAAAGGAACCTGATCCCTGCCAGAAACCAAGAAAAATTTTCATTTTTCTTTATGTACATCACCAACAAGACAGCTAGCATCATGTTGTCGGAGAACTGATTATCAAGCCTAATTCAGAACTGGACAAATATTTTTGCGGTCCGGGCTTACCCTAGCGAGGACTCCATTTGAGCCATGCCAGTCAATGTCAATGTCAAGACTCTAGGGTCATATGCACCAACGAAGATTATCTTGAACTCAGGTTGAGCCACAACGTTTCTATTGTCACATCATGCCCTGGCAAACCTGAACAATTGAGAAGCTGTGGCTCAACCGGCATGACCGGAGTTCAAGACAATAGTCTTCGTTGGTGCATGGTCCTTAGCGTAATATGCACAATACACGTACATTGTATGCCGACGGATACGGGGCAATCATGTTGACTTGTTGTACTGTACGCCAAGTGTTGATTTTACTTGCCGGAGGAACCAGTTTGCAGCCTGCAGGCATTTAGATTAACCTATTTTTCCAGCTACAAATGCAGTTGGAGGGAATTATTGTAAATTCATCATACGATACTGCGATTTGTATCCAATAATGTCACTGTAAATGTAATGTACATGTACATCCCAACATATTGTTGTAACCTAATGTTAGACCCTTGACAATCTACATGCACCAACTTCTCAAAGGAAAATTCAGACAAAATTGTTTCTTCTACTCTTCTGTACTTTCTTGAATTTGAGGCCTTACATGTAATGTTTTGCAGCACATTTATTTGCAGAAAATGATCTGGGCCGACTGCACAGAAAGTCCGATAGTGCTACTGTGGCCTTATTGGCAGTTAGTTACAACACATTTTCCCATTACCCGGTAACTAAACCGCCGATAGGCACCGAAAGCACTATCAGACTTTCTGTGCGGTCGGCCCAGGGGCTCAACAATCTGCTTTCAAATCAAAGAGCGCAATTGCACTGGAATGGCCTTTTCCTCACCCCTCTGACATGTCTGTTGTGTACATTTGTCTAAAAAGAGCAAACATGCTACAGCCCAAGACTATGCGACATCGACCAACAGCAAATTTAATACAACACTGAATTCATCTCCTCCGATGCTGTGGATTCAAAATGCAACATTGTGCACAATGGTGAACTATGACTCCCAGCGGATGGACACTACCTTTTTTTGTGAATTTGGAAACGAATGGAATGAAATGTGGCTTAATTTGAAGACGTCACTTTGCAAACCAATTCAAGAATGTATGTGCAAGACCAGCTATTCTTTTTGTACCGTGTCGAAGGTTGACGAGATATCCCTACAGTACACACACAGAACATGATTCCTGATGTTGACACAAAGGCGTATTGCCAAGAGATATTTTTCCTGTCAGAGTCAAGATTTAATTTTTTCCTGACATTTGAATTTGTGTAGTTCATTCTCCAGTATGGGCAGTTAACCCCAAATAAGGATGTTACAAAATAAAGATGTAGTTGTAATTCTCTAGCCCTTGTGCAGGCCTTTCCGTTTGACGGGCGCTAAAATGTGCATGCGCCTCACAAACAATAGAATTCTATTGTTTGCAAGGCGCATGCACATTTTAGCACCCGCCTAACGGAAAGGCCTGCTTGTGGCGATCTCTAGTTGTAGCTAAGAAAGACATGCGAGGTGGCGCTGCAGTTGTCCACACGATCTCGAGTCATAGCTAAGAAAGACGTAAGGTGGCGCTGTAGCCTGTATCATTCGTTTTCGTCACTCTTCATGTGGACGACTGCAGCGCCATCTCACATCTTTCTTTAGCTACGACTAGAGATCACCACAAAACGTAAGATGGCGCTGCAAAATAAAGACGTTGTTGTACCGGTAGTCATATTCTCTAGTTGTGGCACAACTAGAGAATATGACTACCGGTACAACAACATCTTTATTTTGCAGCGCCATCTTACGTCTCATCCTTGACTTTAGCTACGACTTGAGATCATCACAATGACTAGAATATATATGACTACAATGTCTTTATTTTGCAGCGCCATCTTACGTCTCATTCTTAGCTACGACCTGAGATCATCACAACGACAAGAGAATATGACTACAACAATGTCTTTATTTTGTAACGTCTTTATTTGGAGATATAACCGCCCATACTCCAGGATCTCGTCAGTCACATCAATCAAACCAAATGACAACCAGTTTCAATCATTCCAAAGCCACGGAATATAAAAGAATAGAAGATGCAGCACATACATTCCGTCGCCAAAGCCACAATACCAGTCGAATCGAGGCAAAACTCACTGTATAAAATTGATGCATATGACAAGCATGAAGCTACATGTGCCATGTACAGTTTCTAAAAAAGCAAAATGAAAAATTTCACGAATTTGATATTCATTCGTTTTTCTGCAATAAAAAGGATGTCACAAAAATCATGTTGTGTCGGCCAGTAAATTCTGGCGTCAAACTCATGAAATATGTACAAAAACGAAAATAGAAGCTAGGATAGGATCAGATAGACCACATTGATATAATCACGAGACATGTAACTACCTCGCCATACTATTAACGCATCAAAGATTTGACCATCTGGACGAAGTCGATCCTTCCTATTAACTGCTCCCGCACAGCATAAGTGGAGACCCAACCATCTGCACACTAGCGATGACGAATGCAGCCAGACAGAGAACGAATGATAGAAAAACACAAGAATTTAGTACAGTAGCATTTATACACAGTATGAATACACGTATTTGAAATGAAAGCTTCCATTCCTCCACTGTCAGTGTCGGTGTCAGTGCAACTGCATGACAGCTGACAAGTTTTTTTCTTGTCAAAGATCTGCTGCTCCATAATCCATGATTCCAGGGTGCTGAAATTGCGAAATTTACGTGAATGTCCCAACCCTATAGAGGCTTTGCATAATTGCAATTATGTCATTCTGGCAGCCATACTGGAGGACACAGGGCGCAGATGTGTGAGCCGACCGTGACGTGACTTGCGTGAAGTGCGCCACTCCATTGTTTGACGTAACGTCATTGGGCATGCACGGCTCTTTTCACCAAACCTCTGCAGCAAAAGCATCTGACTGTGTCCTCCAGCATGGAGGCTTGTGACGTCATTATGCAAACCAAAGCTTCTATTGTCCCACTCCCCGTCACATCCACACATTTTCCAACAGAGACAGAAATTTGGGTCACAATGCTTCTGACATTGTTTGAATCGGAAATTATTATTAATTTGGCTGACAGAATACAGAGCCAAACCAGAAAATGAACTCTCCTTGTAGCTGTATTGTTTGTGATAGCACCCTGTAAGCATGCATCTACCCCACAGCACAGCCAACGGGGAAAATGCAATGAACGAGGGCCACCACAGCTAACAGTCGCTAACCACACGATGCCACAAAGCATCCTTATCACACTGATGGATCCACCGGCCAAATTTGCAAGGCTACCAGTACAGAGATCCACTGTGTGGTATTATGGCTGTTTTTTAGGGCGAGGACCACAACAAAGGATTCATTTCATTGCCCCTTAGGTCACGGTCAACTGCTACTCCCCCTGCAGCTGAACGTCACAATTACAATCGGTAGTGTTGGTCGCATCTTTGGATGCTCTGCCATGTCTGCTGTATACAATACAAGCTGCCAGCTAATCTCAGAAAATTCCGGATTCCATTTTAGTTCATGTATCTGTAACCAGTAACACAGCCTCACTCTACGAGTCTACACTATGTGTTCATGTGCTACATGTAGTGGGCCATCATTATGTTCGCTGTGTTTATCAATGTTTTGATAGCAATCAATTGATAAATTGCCTTGTCTGCAGCCTAGTGATAATGATGATCTCTCATCCGCATCTAGCTGATGTGCTGGAATACACAAGTTAGCCAAGTAATTCGATCTATCCCACTTTCATTTGGTTTCAAAGAATGCTGTGTGCTCCCTGGGATGAACAGCCAGACCAAGACACCGAACCACAACACTTTAGGGCCATATGCACCAATGAATATTATCTTCAACTCAGGTTGAGCCACAGCTTTTCAATTGTTCAGATTTGCCACGGCATGACATGCATGATGTGACAATGGAAAAGTTTTGGCTCAACCTTGTGGCTCAACCTGAGTCCAAGATAATCTTCGTTGGTGCATACGGCCCTAAAAGTAGGCCTTACATTCTGACTTGTACTACAGCGAACTCCCCACAGCGCCACCTATCTCCATTCTTCCAATAAGTATCACTGCCAGAAATGACTTCCATATTGATGACGTCATAGATCCAAGGGCAGTAATCGAACGGTGCGTAGGCATCTGATCACAGTGACCATGGTGACGAGCGTCCTACTTTCCAGGCTGTGGTCAAAATGGCGGCTGTTGCCGAGACACTCTGTTGAGCAAGTCCTTTCTGAAACTGTCTCAGAATATGGGCCAGGTTGTAGTTTTAAATTAAAAGAGTGTACAGATGGGAACTTTTCATCATCTCTGATCGCACAAGAATCATGATGTGATGGTATCCCTTTCCACAGGCTCTGGGGAACGCGTTTTAAGTCGTATTTTTCAATTTTGTCAACCGGCGTCCGCCATGACGTTGCTACATGTATGAACAAACCTGACTACACTGACGGCGTGATCATCGCACATAGAAGAAATAGTTCCTGACAAATAACTAGACTACTGTCACATTTATTGGCTGTTCGTAAAAGGGACGAAAACCAGCAATCTTTAGTCGATAAATTAACTTTTGGGAGTAAAATTTTTACGTTCGAAGCAGCGGCCTGGCCAGCTGGAATCAGCTGGAAAAAACAAAATGGAAGCCAATTCTGGCAGGGTAAGATACACGCGAAGGATTCTGGGATACACGCATGCGTCCGGGAAATCCGGAGCGTGTTCGACCCTGCTTGGAGGATGGTACTACAGTACACGTAGTTGTATTGGTACACTGTGATTCTGCAATACACGTACATGTACAGTACATGTATATAATATTGCTATAACCTGGGAAGTAAACAAAACACATCATAGGCTCAGTTTTTGAATTTTTGACTCCAGTCGGATGTACTGTACATGTACAGCAGACAGCAGTCGCATACGTTCAGGTAAAGTCTGGTACTGGTGCCAATTACTAAGGTAGGCTTGCTAAATCCAGAAGGCTAGCATTAACACTGGTCCATAGCAAATACATGGTCTACTGAAGAAACTTCATTCATGATTCAATGTAACAGCACTTGTCCCGACCTTGTCTGAATGTTGTTTGTATCCAGCATAACATGGCCTGTGGGGAGTCAGCAAAATATTTATGTTGACAACATGAACTTAGGTTTGCTCCCTGTTCAATCTGAACATTTACCAGACAGCAACAGGAGGCCAGACTTCATCAGGGGAGGAGAGGAACATGACATTTTGGAACAATTCTGAGCTAAAAAATAAAACTGGATCAGATTCATGTACATGTAGCTACCATTTACTCTTTTCATCGATGTATTTTCAAACACATCTGTTTTATTCCAAACGTCCTCAACCATTTGAACACGTGTGTTGAAGAACCCCCATCAATTCCCATTCATTGCAATGTCAACATCGCATACAGAGACGCACAGAAATTATAGGTCAAGTCTGAAACAGAGTGCCACACAGCACTCAGTGGGAAATATACTCCTTTCAATAATGATAAAGAGACCTATAAAATGGAATGGACGATTTCAATAATGTTGGCAGCAATGACTTGCCATATAAAACACAACATTGAATCATTTTTCTTTCTGTTTATTGATCCCAGAGATGCAGAAATAAGTTGGCGAAATTCTGGTAGTCCGTCGAGCTAGCAGGGTACCTTGCACAACTAGACCGACTTGATTTTTTGGTTGTCCCGGGCGTCGGACTAGTGGAATTTTCGCGCCCTGGACATTCTCACTGGTCATTTCTTCATCAATTGCAACTTGCAGCCAAAATATTTACATTTGATATCGCAGATCTGGCAAACTTTGGCGCTATGCTTGTTATTCCTAGCCGACCGTACTGATCATCATGAATTCAAAATGGTTTTAAATGCCGAGGACAGGCGGCGGTGAACTGCACTCCTGTCTCCATGATGACTGAGACTCTCAGTGAGAGTGAGAGCAGCACGATGCAGGGCTGCTTCCAAAATGTGATACATGTATTCTTACCTGCAGCCATTCTGATTTATTTTCTATTTGTAGCAAAAAGGCACTCGTTTTCTCAAGACAGCACCAATCTGCAATGGACAAAAGAAAATGGATTTTAGCATTCATAATTTTTGAACAAAGAAATGAAATACTCTTGCTGGCTTCATTCCTTCCAGCCTCAACCA